>JADBJO010027277.1:20000-21511 GCA_016801955.1 Conus betulinus
AGAAACTTTCCTTGCTTCATGCGCAACCACACCCCCACCCCCGCCCCCTCCTTTAAACCCTCCCCCATGTCTTGTCCACTTCACGGGGCAAACTAACTTGGCTCTGTGCTCCAGGGGTGCAGATGCTGGCTCTCCTGTCAACGGCGTGTCAGATTGCAGGTGCTCTTTTGTGCTCTAGGGGTGCAGATGTTGGCTCTCCTCCTGTCACGGCGTGTCAGATTGCAGGTGCTCTTTGTGCTCTAGGGGTGCAGATGCTGGCTCTCCTGTCACGGCGTGTCAGACTGCAGATGCTCTTTGCGCTCCAAGGGTGCAGATGCTGGCTCTCCTGTCACGGCGTGTCAGACTGCTGGTGCCCTGTGTGCTCCAGGGGTGCAGATGCTGGTTCTCCTGTCACGGCGTGTCAGACCCCAGGTGCTTAGCTTCTCGCCGTTCAGTCAATTGATCACTGAAACCTCCAAACCTACAGTGCGTTGTATAAAGGGTTTGGGAAAGTTGTTGAGAGAGCAGAGGGGGGAGCAGAGGGAGGGGGGGTGGAGGATTGGAGGGGGTATTGCAGGGGGTATTGCAGTAAGACATTGAGAGAGAGCGAGAGAGAGAGAGAGAGAGAGAGAGAGAGAGAGAGAGAGAGAGAGAGAGAGAGTTTAGACATGTGTGCTGAAATGATGGGGATGGGTGGTGGAGGATGTTTTCATATGTGTTTGTGTGTGCTCACGTTGTGGACATCTGTGTGTGTGTGTGTGTGTGTGTGTGTGTGTGTTGGGTTGTGTGTGTGTGTGGTGTGTGGTGTGTGTTGTGTGCTCTTGGTGTGCATTATGTGTGTGAGTGCGCATCTGATTGCCTGACTGCTGTGATAATTTTCCCACATTATACCTCAGACAACATGATGGAGTTTGTTCTTACCATCATCTTGAACTGATGGGACAAATATCAAGTAACACAGAAAGTGGAGAAAAAAAAAAGCAAACAAATGCAGAACAGAAAAGAGGAATGAGTATACAGAAAGGGAAATGGTAATTTAGAAAAAAAAAAAAAAACGAAAGAAAAGGATGAAAACAAATAGACATAATGATGATAGAAACAAACATTCTTCTTTCGAACGAAAATATTATAATCAAGTGTAGGCGGTTTGCAGACGGTTTTCCATGCAGACGATCGGAAATTTCGTTAGTAAATGAATATCCGTGAGAGAGGTCAAGGTTGCAGAAACTTCAATAATCAACCTATCATTTAGTTGTTATCACTGACGCGTATCTGGGTTTTTAACGATGCTGTTGCCTGTGGGGGATTGAAAGAGAGTGCAGGGTCTGACGGACTAAACGATGGGAATGGAAAGTTCAGAGCAATGAAGTAAAACCTTTAATAAATAATATAATGAATACTTATATAGCGCCTATTCTCGCAAGACGCCAAGCTCTAAGCGCTTTACAAGCGACACTCGTTTACTCCAACGGCCTGCCTACCGTTGGTAGTGTCGACTGAATAGCTTTGCCAGCTGGCGCTTCATTCATCGT
>JADBJO010027278.1:0-5000 GCA_016801955.1 Conus betulinus
ACCATGAGCTAAGGAACCGTTCTAAGAGGAATAACTCATGTCACGGTAACCCAACAGGCCACCGAGCTGGTGAAGATTGAACCCTTGCTAGAAAGCTTGATAACCCTAACAGTTAATTGAGCGGCGAATCAGCTTGATATGGTCCACCGATTAGATGCAAAATCCAACTCGCCCATCGTTGCTCGAATACATGTTCCTGGAAGGAGAGAGGTGGAAATTCTACCGGGCCAAAAAAAACTCTCTCCGATGGAAGCAATGTGGTCATTCGGCGATGGGCTTTGCTCCTCGCGGTCAGCAAGAATCAGGAAGAAGCTGTCTCTTCCAACCTTCAGCAGAGGCTACAAGGGCCAGCTGAAACATGCGAACGATTAATAACGACCAGCGCTTGCTGAAGAGACGGCAAAGACGTTCGTCCTGTAACGAGCAGCGATACCGCATCATCGGAGCTCACCATAGAGGTGGCCGTCCCTGGATCATGAACTATGCCATTCTGCCTATAGACACTCAATGCAGAGAAGTAGACAAAACAGAAAACAGTCACTGGTGTCAGCGAGTGTCACCAGACAGCGTGGCTTCTGTTGCACGTGGAAAGTGGTGAGGGAGACAATTCATTGCCATTACAGCGATTTCCACTGTCACGTGCGATATGTTGACCATGGGACAGTTGTCACAGTGGGCGTGTGGGACCATGGGCGTCTGTGACGTTGGTTTACGGGAGATGGTTATAGGAATAACAAATTGGAAGAAGTTGAATTTTGATTATAAATCGGAAAATTTTAGCGTTCAGATTCTGTTTTTGTAGCATAATGCACTCTTTTTCTTCGTTTTCATTGTATTTGTGTTTGGTAGAAGACTGATGAGGAAGATGGTTATCATACAGTTTCACGGACTGAGCACACGACTTTCATTCAGCCTAAACCGTAGAAATCTTCATGCAAGAGAAGGTGTCACGGTGTGTGTGTGGGTGTGTGTGTGTGTGTGTTGGGGGGGGGTCCTAAGTTGTTGCATTAAAAGCGACTCGACGCGGGTAAGGAGAATTTTTTTACTGTTTGTTCTATGACAAAACATTATTTCAGTTTTAAAAAATTTCTATGTATTTGTTGCATACGTTCCTACTTTCCTCCAGAACACTCACCATACTATGCAGCATTTGATGTGGGAACACGGAATAAGCCAAGTGAAGGATGGTTTAACTGATCACTTTATGTTTTAGAGAAGAGTTGTCGTTACTGATGAGTGGTGACTTTAATGTCAGAAACAGCGAATGCTATCCCTGAATAGTATGAAGTTAACGATCTATTCTTATTTTGAGAGGCAGCGATAAGCGTGACTATCACCAGACGTTCGGAGAACAGAGTAACTGAACTCATATGGAAAAATCTTTTTTTTGAACATGAGTAGTACTCTGGGATTATTTACGTTAAATGGTATATGTGATGTGCGACCAGACCGGTCGTTTTCACAAACATTTCTGATTCAGGCTATAGCGTAAATGATTACTTTGTGGTCTTCATATGATTTGTTTGACTATATGAACTAAGTATTGTAGAATGTTTGTACAGACAAATTTGAATCCGACCATTTGTCTTTGGAAATCTTCCTGCATGAACGTGTCTGAGATGCTGGATTAAATGTGGTTGGAGGTTTTGATGAAAAAGAAAAGGAACAGGTAGTAAAATTTGTGTGGAATGATGATCATGCTGACATTTTGTGATATGATTAACTCCGAGCACATTCACCCTGAAAAGCTTTTCATCAGCAACAATAGTTGATGGATGTAAATGTAAACAATGCGCTGCACATGTTCAAGAGATATTGCGAACGATGTTGCAGACTGTATGAACGACAACAATTTGTGTTAATAGTTCAAACACGACAGAATGACTGTACCATACAGATGTAGGCAGACAAATTAAAGACGCGCAGCCTTTAAAATATTTAGGCAAACATCTGATAAAGAAGGATGGGGCAGCTTTTTTGTAAAGAGAGGAGAGAATAAAAAATATACATTTTATATGCTTAGAAGCAAGAAGCTGTATACGATCTTCAATTTATGAAAATACTTAATTCTGTGACATGATCAAGAAGATTTTGGAATCGCTGCGCTCAGTATAACAAAAAGAGATATCACAGCCCTCAAAATAATATTACTGATTGAAGCCAATGGCACAACACTTTAACATTAGCGTTAGAGAAAGATTGTCCCCCCCCGCTTCGGCTCAGCATTCAGAATGTGTCAGATGACCGGTATATATGAAATACCTGGATCAACCTATCACAAGGGAAGAACTTTTATCAGCAATCAGGAAGTTGAAAAACCAATAGCTCTGGGCCTGATGGCATTTGATAGGGGGAATTCTGAAGATTTGGGGAGATGTGCTATTAACTTAAGTGAAATTGTTTTAATGCACTGTTTGACAAAAGGAATGTATCTTGAGGGCTGGTCAGGAGTTTTATGATTATGCCTTTATATGAAAAAGGTGAAGGTCAACAATACCACCAACCATGGAGGACAAAAATTTCCTTATGTAATAATATCAGTAAACTTTATAGTTCAGTTATAAACAGAAGACTTTCAAATTGGGCTGAAATGAAATATCACTGGTGAAACTCAAGCTGGGCTTTGCAAAAAAATTATTCTTTATTGCAACGATTGGTCATGTCTTTCTCTTTTGGCAGCTTACAAAAGCAGTTCGCAAATAAATCGAGAATTATACCGTACTTTTATAGATTTTGAGAAAACTTTATAGGCCAAAACTTAAACTAACGAATAAAACTGCCAAACACAATCGTTTACCGCTGGATAGAGAGTATCGGTCAGGATATCAAAAGCTAGAATTAAAGGTGGTGCTAGACTGTTCGTGATCTATAAAAACGTAACAAGAGAAGTAAAGCAGGGGACGATGTGCATAGTCCTTGTCTTGTTTTTCATTTGTTAAATTTATGATTTGGACTCACAAATTAATGAAAATGTTCAACATGTAGTAACATTTAATTAAGTAGAAATATTTGTGTTATGCTTTTTGCGATGACATTGTGTTGTTGTCTGAAACTCCGACTGATCTACAAAATCAGTTATAATCCAGTTCATATGCGGAGGCGGTAGTGGACTGGAGCTACAAGTGTGACCATGAAAAATCCAACATCATAGTTTTTCGTAAGGTGGATATCTAGCGGCAGGTGAAAAAATGGTATATGGAAGTTTGTCCAGATGGCCTGTATAGTGAATGCATATGAATCAACACACCTTTGGTCAATTATAATTTTTCAGCTAAGCTTACGAATTAGGTTTACTTGCCAAGATCTGGTCATCGAGCGAAACAATCTGTTGTTAGCATTTTGTCCTTAATTTATAAGTGTAAAAACTACTCCCCAAGTATCTTTTTTTCAAGCTATTTGATACACAAGTTCAAAACCAGTAGCTCTATATTGAGCTGAGATGATGGACCCTGAATAACAATCAAGAAATTGAAAGAGTACATTCATTTGCTACGTAAAAAAATGCATGCTGATCAATAGATTCCCAATGATTTTATACACACGGAGAACTTGGAGGTATCCTATTTTACTTAATGAAAGCTTACCACGAAAAGCATTAGGTACTGGTTTAAAAGGAGAATATGTATATACTCGTACCAAGAGATAAACGAACATGGGCAGGTAACAAACGTAAATGTTTATGTGATTATGGTTTTTATAGGTATAGTATGACTCAGGTGTCGGGTGTGCAAAACGGTTTTTTAGGCTTGTTTCAAGCAACATATTATAGATTGCAGGTGGCAGAATTGGGGACCCACATTCGGACGAGTGACAGATTTCACTGTTCGATTGTGTTTAAAGTCAATCACTAGACTGAACCATACGTTTCATTTTTTTTTTTTTTTTTAGTTTCGTTAAGGGCAGCATTAACCAAGTTTAGGTTTGACGTGTCTACTTTGCCGTGCGCTCCCAGATGTATACATATGGCGAAAATGGAGCTGCCATATGTTGCTTATGTAGTTCAGCAAAAGGATATGAAATTCATTGGTGTTTAGCTGAGCAGTGTTTAAATGGACCTAAGAAGTAAACTCATTCCATCAAAGTCTTATTGCAGACCATCTGAGTTTTCGTTTAGTGTTGCGATTATAAAAAAAATGCAATGGAAAGTTTTGCAATTTTTACCTGTATAAATCAATTTCAAGGTATCAGAGCCTTTTCTCAATAGGGCGAGCAGAGTGAACTTGTTTGTACATTTGACATTGTTTCAGTGAACTCTTCACTTTGATTTTGATTTTCCTATTGTTGTTTACACCTCATAGATTTGACCCCCTTCAGATGGGGCCTTGGCCTTGTTGAAAAGATCATTCATTTCATTCATTCATTCACCTCTTTCATTCACTCATATCATTCTCTCTCCTCTCTTTCTCCTCTCTCGGCTCTCTCCTCTCTCTCCTCTCTCTCTCTCTCTCCTCTCTCTCTCTCTCCTCTCTCTCTCTCTCTCTGAAAGTCTTGTCGACCTGTTCGTTTGCGGGCCGCCCCCCCCCCCCTCTCTCTCCCCTTGTTTTTATGCATGAATGCGCTCATGCGCTCTCGCCCGCGCCTGCGTGCGCGCACATGTGTGTGTGTGTGGTGTGTATGTGTGTGTGTGTGTGTGTGTGTGGTGTTGTGTGTGTGTGTGTGTGTGTTGTGTGTGGTGTGTGTGTCTATGATCTTTGTGTGTGTGTCTGTCTGTGTGTGTGTGTGCGCGCGCGCCTGCGCGGTTGCGTATGTGTGTGTATGTGTGCGTGCATATGTGGGTATGCGTGTGCGCAAGCACTTGTGTGTGTGTGTGTGTGTGTGTGTGTGTGTGTGTGTTTGTGTGTGTGTGTGTGTGTGTACGCGCGCGCACTTAGACAGAGAGAGAGAGAGAGAGAGAGAGAGAGAGAGAGAGAGAAAGAGAGAGAGAGAGAGAGACAGACAGACAGACAGACAGACAGAGAGATAGAGAAAGAGAGAGGTTTCAAGTTTAGGTTACGAAAGGT
>JADBJO010027278.1:10000-21511 GCA_016801955.1 Conus betulinus
GCTAGGGGGTATGAGGTGGTGTGTTGTGTGTGTGTGTGGGTGTGTGTGTGTTGTGTGTGTGTGTGTGTGTTGTGTGTGTGTGGGCGTGTGTGGTGTGCTGGTGGTGACGTTGTGTGTGTATCGGTCGGCTGTGTGTGTTTCTAGTTGTCATGTGTGTGTGTGTGTGTGTGTGTGTGTCGGTGTGTGTACTTGTGTGTGTGGGTGTTGTGCAGGTGTGCATCACATCATTCCAAAACAGTTCATGCAGTGTACGATGGCTCCCAACGAAATTATGAGTACCTATTGGTAGGACAAGGATATAATGTGGACTAATATCTATCACAAGTTTCGGCTCTAGCCTTTGTATCAAAGATCGCAGGACCCCACTTGTATTCACAATCTCTGGGTTATGCAAAACAGTACCTGGAATTAGCAACTACGCCTCAATAAATTTGTCGTAAAAATCTTATAGATAGGCGGGTCCTCTTTAAAAGCTTTTCCTGTCTATTATATGTTGACCAGATTACATCTAATGTCACTGGACTTAAAACTCTCTTTAATATTTTCCGTATTCAGAGCTAAAGCAAAACGTGTGACTGTTGTGTGTGTGTGTGTGGTGTGTGCTGCTGTGTGTGTGTGTGTGTGCCTCTGTGTGTATTGTGTGTGTGTGTGTGCACACGCGCGCGTACGCGCGAGCTGAGTGTGCATGCGTGCGTGCGTGCGGGCATACGTGTGTGTCTTGTGTTGTTTGTGTGTGTGTGTGTGTCCTGTGTGTGTGTGCGTGCGTGTGTGTTGTTGTGTGTGTGTGTGTTGTTGTGTGGGTGTGTGTGTGTGGTGTGTGTTGGGTGTGTGTGTGTGGTGTGTGGTGTGTGTGTGTGTGTGTGTTGATCGAGCGCGCGAGTGTGAGAGCGACGGGGATCTTTGCTCGGGTGTTGTGTGTGAGGTGCGTGCGTGAGGTGCGTGCGGGTGTACGTGCATGCATGCATGCGTGCATGTTGAGTAGTGCCGTCTGCGACGCACGCAAGTGCGCGAGCGCGCGGCGCGGCGCGCGCGCTACGTGTTCATACTATATATATATATATATATGTGTGTTGATGTGTGCTGTGTGTGTCCGTGTGGTGTTTGTGTGTGGCTTGTCGCTTTGTGTGTGTGTGTGTGTTGTGTTGTGGTGTGGTGACTCTTTTGCGTGCGAATGCATGCAAAACACACTGTTCCTCTTTGGTTGCAAACAACGACATCTTTAACAGCTGTTGATGTTTTTATCCTATAAAAAGCCGACAGTTGACTTTGATACTAAAAACTTTGTGTGTTAACAACAAAAATCAGTGTCATGAACACCGGACTTTATCACGCTAAGGTACAGGCTGAGGACTGATCAGTTTTGTTTTCTTCAAAAATGATGGTTATAAATTTGAATCAATTCTCAAGTATTTTGAAGTGGCATTTTATTGCTTGTTTCCGTCATATATTGCAAGAAGTGGATATGTACCAGTCTTGTACTTCACCCTGAAAGTGATCGTTTTTGCATGCCAGCTTTTGGCTCGTGATTAAAAAAAAATGTTACCTGCTGAACACCAAAAGCTACCAGCCAGAACTATATGAACAATGCCAACTAAACGGAATCGCCTATGCAACATAGATTAGTAGCTGTCTTAATAAGTAATGAAATAGGATCAAATCGAATTCCAAACCAGTTTGCACCTTGCTAAGATAAGAACTGATAAAGATGTTTGCTTAAAGCAAAAAGAATGTGTTGTACAATCTGAGTAAACAAATATAAATCATGTCCCGTGTCGTTATTAATGCTGTAAAAAAAGCCTGTATTATCGCTGATAAAAAAACAGAGTATCTTTCGACATGAAATTCTTTTGTTCATCCTTGTAGTTCCAGGTCAATGAATTTCGTCAGGAAATAAACAAAGATTGACAGTATCTCTCTTTTTGTAACGACGGGCTATGTTCGTGCTCATGCAATGAGAAAGAACGCGGTGACAAAGCCTCAAACACTGCAACATGCAATGGAACGTATTGTATGTTTGATACTGCACAAATAGTCAGTTGCTGAATCTGATATTAGTTGAATAGCATTGCAACCTAAAAGATAACTCATTAGCCGTTTAATATTAAAATACGCAAATCATAGACTATTTAACACTTTTAACGTGCTATAGAACCTGTCATCGGCTGTTTAACACAGCAATGTGCAGTGAAACCTGTCAGCAACACAACATCCAGTGGGAACATATCATTGACTTTTAACCTTTTAATATGAAGTGTAGCTCTTCGTTAGCTTTTAACACTGCAGCTTGCAGCAAAATACAGCATTGGCTGTTCTGACATTATGAAATGCAATAAAACCTGCCACCGGCAGTTGAAAATGCAAAATGGAGTAACTAATATCGACGGAATTTTCAGCACTACCCAGAACATCAGCAGGATGAAATTGACGTGCGTGTTAATCATCGCCGTGCTGTTCCTGACGGCCTGTCAACTCGCTACAGCTAAGACTTACTCCACAGGTGAGTTGAAACGACTCTCTCTCTCTCTCTCTCTCTCTCTCTCTCTCTCTCTGTGTCTCGGGAGGGAGGAGGGAGGGAGGGTGGGGGTAGGGGCGGGGGTGGGGGGGGGGGGGGGCTGCTGTTATTTCAGGTTTACAATAAGTAAACATCTGGCGACAGCTACTCGCGTATGTTTGTGCAGTTGTGTGATCTGCATCTATTTGATAGTACTGAATCCTGTGTGATCAACAATTTGCCAGCTACACCATTGAATTTGTGGCCAATTTGTGGGGATTTGTGCGTCTGTTTTTTTCTCTCATTTACGTTTTTTTTGTGCTGGCAAAATGGCTGCACTTTACTGTCGGACATTGAGAATTCGGAAGAGGCAGGACGGTGTCACAGTAAGGTTTGCTCCTCTCTCTTTTCGTCTACGGACCTTTACTGCAAAATGTGGTGATATTGAACTGAATCCAGACCTACTTCCAACATTAAGGCGGACAAGGCGGACAGTCTGAGGCAAACGAGATAGAGGCGTGCTGGTGAAACATCAGCCACACCCAGCCCCTCCCCCAGCCGCACTTGTCCTGAGCTGACCCTGAAAGATGCAATGTCATGCATGCCAATGGGAACAGTAAGTGTGAGGGACTGAAGAGTGGTTTCCATGGGATGAAAGAGGATAGGAAAGAGTTGAAAGGGACGTGTGCTGGCCTTCATCAGGATGTGTTGTCTTTAAGACATGAAGTGTTTAATTAAAGCATGAGAATGAAAAGCTGAAGGAACGTAATGACTGGCTGCTGTGTACGTCTTACAGTTAGAGGTTAAAGCCGATGACTTAGAAGGTCTGGCTCTAAGAAACAATGTACAAACTCATGGTATCCCAAGAAGGGTAAATGAAACCAGGCAGGAGTCTGAGGAGCTGGTTCAGGGTCTTATTACTGATAAGCTCCAGCTGTCCAGTGACATTCGTTTCAACAGACTCCATCGCTTAAGTAGGAAGCCAGACTTCCCCATCATAGGATGCTGCACATTCTACAAGGACAAGGAAAGACTACTGGGTGCCAGGCGCGAATTGCAGGGAACACAGATGTACATAGGTCAGGACTTCACCAGCGTATGAGAGAAATTAGAAAAAAAAAAAAAAAAAAAAAAAAAAAAAAACGCTCGCCCCACACTTGAAGGTTGCGCAAAAATGGAAATTAAAAAAGTCTCTGTGGTATTTGATAAACTTGTAATTTAAGGCAAGAAGAATTTTTTGGATGAGGAAGACAAGCTTAAACTTGTCACTTAAGGAAACGGCCGGCCTAACCATGTATATTCCAGTGCACTGAAAGCACTTACAGTTAATGTTTATAAACATGTACATATGGGAGGAGTAGCAAATGAAAGTATAACACCAGTACAGGGGAAAATACTCGCGTGCAGATGAAGCGTTGGCTTGTGACACAGTTTTAAGGGCCATTGCCAACGCTGTCTCCCAGACCAAAACACTACAGCCAATGTTAAGAAGAACGGAAGCGAAATCTTCCAAATTTATTCAAGAACAAATTCATTGGACCATTGCACGAAATCAAACAAATCAAACGCGGACAGCGGGCTGTAATGTCCAATCACCCTTCCTCAGGATCGTCACATAAGCCACAACTGAAAACTGCACCATTCAGTACCGAGTGTAGCCACCGTTTGCCGCCAGGCAAGCGGCACAACGTCGACGCATGGAGTCCACCAGGGTCCGAAGAGTGTCCCGCGGTATGGCCTGCCACTCCTGCTGCAGAAAGAGAGTGAGCTGGGCCACGTCAACAGGCGGGGGATGGTTGTGGGCTACCCGCCGTCCAAGGACATCCCAGAGGTGCTCAATTGGAGCCAGATCGGGTGAGCGAGATGGCCACTGCATCCGGATGATCCCCTCTTGCTGCAGATGATCGTCCACGACAAGGGCTCGGTGTGGACGGGCGTTGTCGTCTTGGAAAACAGCAGCGTTACCCATGGCCTGAAGGGCGGGCTGGATCAGGGGCCTCACAATCTCGTCACGGTACCGCACCCCTGTCAGCATGCCTTGAATGACGTACAGGGGAGTTCTGTCTTGACGACTGAAGCCACCCCAGACCATCACAGAACCCCCTCCGTAACGATCCACCTCACGAACTGTGGCGTCAGCAAAACGTTTTCTCCTGGCCTTCGCCACACTCGGGTCCTGCCGTCATTGAATGCCAAGGTGAAGCGGGACTCATCTGTGAACAGCACTCGAGACCATTGCTGCCTCGTCCAGCGAACGTGATGACGACACCAGTCTGCCCGTGCTCTGCGGTGAGCTGGAGGAGTAGTGGTACTCGGACTGCTGGTCTCCGGGATGACAGCCCGAACTCGTGCAAACGGTTACAAACTGTCCTTCTACTGACATTGACATTTGCAGCCTGCAGGAGCTCACGCCTTAAGGGGATGAGGTGACAGTCCGATTGCGTAGGGCAGACAGCAGGAGGAATCGGTCAGCATGTCTGTCGGTACACCGAGGACGGGCCTGATCGTGGCCGATCCTGCACGCTGCCAGTGGCCTGAAACCTCTCTACAAGACGTTGGATGGTGAATGGGACACGTTCAGACGCCTAGCCACCTCGCGGCCAGAAATCCCTTCGTCAATCAACGCTAAGGCACGTCCACGATCGGCAGGGGTCCAGTCTTTGCCTTTGCCATGCTTTTTGGGCTGGCGTAGACGACCGTTCTGTTTACAGATTTGTGGCCAACGGCGTCTGATCTGTGTTCATGAACGAGGTGCCATGCACGTGCATCATGATTGACCACGAGCATTTCGCCTTTTTTTCAAACTCATATGCTCCCACAGGCACCCGTTTTACCGGTTTTACGTGGTTTCCGCACGTGCAGTTGCGCTCCACCTTGTACCGCAGTGGGTTTTTAGTGTTGTAATCTGTTAAGGAACATCTGTTCAATATGTCTAACCAAGTTTGGGTCATTGTGACTTCGTTTCAAGATTGATGATGAAAATTTTGTATCTTACGCACACTCTTTTGATCCTGTATGTTGTATTGAAACATTCCTGGGAAACTTTCATTTAACCATTTTCGGAAATTGCAAAGTGGTTGGGAAGCCTGCTACTCGTTTTACGAGTTAACGAAGGCGCTCACGCGGCGTTATATGCTTGGTTAAAAAGGTACTTCTGTTGTATGTTAAAAAAGTGCATACTGATGAAAAAAATCCACTATTATGTTTTTTGGTTTGTAAAATCTTCTTGGCTTGTCTAAAGGTGTAATATATGTTTGTACGTACGTTTCACTGTAATATTCACCATAGTATTCTTTCTGTGGTGTTGATAATGGTATCAATGATCTGGAAAGCTGTATTTCTGATGCTTTACTTTTTATTTAAAAAGGCTGTTTACTGCAGTTGGCAGGTCTTTCTGCGTTTTAGCTTGAAAAGGCTTTTGAAAAAACCGAAAATTTGCAATTTGCGATGTTGCTTGTTTTTACTACTATTCAATAAAAAGAAAGCTATGTTCATAAAGTAATGAAAGTTCTCTCTGAACAGGGCTTTGTCATAAAGTAATGAAAGTTCTCTCTGAACAGGGCTTTGTCATAAAGTAATGAAAGTTCTCTCTGAACAGGGCTTTGGAACTGTACGGATTACCCAGGGCATAGAAATGAGCAACAGTCAATTGCAAGATTTAAAAGGCATGCTTATTTGTTCTTTTAACAGAATTGGCACTCAGATATGTAAAGTAAAAAAAAAAAAAATTGTTTTTCTCATTTGAAAATATGTTCCATTCTGAAAAGTTTCTTACTGTCGAAACATGTAAATGACACAGAATAAATTACGCAAGATTCAGGTTCAGAGCATTAGGTTTTAATGCTAACAAAAGATCGTTTCAATATGGAACATCAACAGAATTACCTTGTTCGACATGTAGCCACACTATTGACGACGAAAAAACACTTTCTCTTCTACTGTACTGCATGTAATGAATTACATGGGCACATTGTTCGTGTTTCAAAATTAGACATAGTTAAAGACAAGATGTTGCAACGTTGCTGTCGTGTTATCATCAGACGACAAACTATTGTAATTAAATCAGTCGAAAAATTTAGCGTCGGAGCACTGAAAATTAGACAGATGAAGGATCGTCAAATTCATGATGATGCATTATAAGAGATATATGAACATATAATACAACTGATCGCATGTGGAGAAAATCAGTAAGATACAAAAGCATCATTTGATTTAGTGGATGGTCGAGTCAGTCTTACAATTTCTGTTTGTTTGTTTATTTCTTTGGTTGTATATATATATATATATATATATATATATATATATATATATATATATATATAACACAGACTAATGTATTCCAGAGGATAAGTAACCGAGCACCGTTCCACCAACTTACAGAGCAGCTTGGTGTTGCAAAGACTGCAAGAAATATTCAATTATAAACAAAGCTTGCTCTTATGTCTTAGATTGAAGAAATAGGGGGATAAGCATTCATATCTGCAGTGGTAGACTGCCTAATTAGCATATGTGCATGAAAGGGTGAATGGGAATAAATAAATGTTTCTCAAAATGAGCCTTCCGCAAGCTTATAGTCACCAAGGGGGAGACAATCTCCAATGGGGAGGAAACTCACTAACATATAACTCCTGGTCAGATACCGGAATTTTGAAACCTGATTGTTTCTCCTCAGTGACCGTGGAAAGTGGTAATTTGACTCCTCTGCCTTTTCGGTTTTAAGAAGAATGCTATCCCAGAAAAAGGCTGGTGTGCAATACCGTAGTATATTTTGTGAGTTTTTAAAAAAAAAACCCAAACAAACAAACAAACAAAAACCAAAGGTGCCACCTAAGAAGCAAGAAAATCATGAAAGAGCAAAACAAGCTACATTTTCTTATGAAAAGTAGAAAAATATCAAAAGATAACCCCTTTAAGACAGAAGTGCTGAGGGCCAGTTCTTGGAATGAATCCACAAGGGACTAAATTATAACAGACTAATAAATTCCAAGCATAAGTAACCGAGCTCCGGTCCAGCCACTTATAGAGCAGATTGGTGTTGCAATGACTGCAAGAAATATTCAATTATAAAACAAAGCAATAAATTGAAGAAAAGGGGGGGGGGGGGGGGGGGGGGGGATAAGCATTTATATCTTTAGTGGTAGTTAATTCTGCCTAACTAGCGGTATGTGCTTGAGAGGGTGAATGGGGAATAATAAATGCTTCTCAAAATGAGCCTTTAGCAAGTTTATAGTCTCCAAGGAAGAGACAATCTCCAATGGGGAGAAAACTCGCTAACATATAACTCCTGGTCAGATCCCGGTATTTCGAAATCTGATTGTTTGTCCTCAGTGACTGTGGAAAGTGGTAACTTGACTCCTCTGCCTTTCCAGTTTTAAGAAGAATGTTATCCCAGAAAGGCTGGTATGCAATACAATAGTATGTTTGTTGAGTTTTCAAAAAAATCAAGCAAAGGTGCCACCTAAGAAGCAAAAGAAAATCATGAAAGAGCAAAACAAGCTACATTCTCTTATGAAAAAGTAGAAATGTCAAAAGATAACCTCTTAAGACAGAAGTGCTGAGGGCCAGTTCTTGGAATGAATCCACAAGGGACTAAATTATAACAGACTAACAAATTCCAAGCATAAGTAACCGAGCATCGTTCCACCAGCTTACAGAGCAGATTAGTGTTGCTTGCTCTTATGTCGTAGATTGAAGAAAAAGGGGGAAATAAGCATTCATATCTACAGTGATAGTTAATTCTGCCTAACTAGCAGTATGTGCTTGAGAGGGTGAATGGGGAATAATAAATGCTTCTCAAAATGAGCCTTCAGCAAGCTTATAGTCTCCAAGGGGGAGACAATCTCCAATGGGGAGGAAACTCACTAACATATAACACCTGGTCAGATACCGGTATTTTGAAACCTGATTGTTTCTCCTCAGTGACCGCGGAAAGTGGTAACTTGACTCCTCTGCCTTTTTTGGTATTAAGAAGAACGCTATCCCAGAAAAAAAAGGATGGTGTGCAATACCGTTGTATGTTTGTTGAGTTTTCAAAAAATCAACCAAAGGTGCCACCTAAGACCACGAATTATATATTAGTGAGTTTCCTCCCTGTTGGAGATTGTCTCCCCCTTGGAGACTATGAGCTTGCTGAAGGCTCATTTTGAGAAGCATTTTTATTCTCCATTCACCTACTGAAGGACATACTGCTAGTTAGGCAGAACTAACTTCCACTGCAGATATGGATGCTTATCTCCCTCTATTTCTTCAATCTAAGACATGAGAGCAAGTTTTGTTTATAATTGAATATATATATATATATATATATTATCGTTAATGTAATACTCCTGTGTGCCAAGACATCTGGAGATGTTCTGATCTTATGTGTTTTTGTTAACCTTTGGTTTGATATACACTGGCAATAAGCGTGTACTATTTATTTGCAATGAAAGAAAGAGGAAAATCTTATTGTCCTATTACGCCCTCCACCCTTATCAACAGACCTCTTTAGTAATTCTCCATCTCTCTCTCTCTCTCTCCCTCCCTCTCTCTCTCTCTCTCTCTCTCTCTCTCTCTCTCTCTCTCTCTCTCTCTCTCTCTCTCAAAAAGCGTACATAATGTGGTGTGTCAGAAGTACTGCATAGAGAGTAATTTGATCTGACAGAAACAATGCATGAAATACAATACTCTAATGTAGCATAGGAAATTACAGAGTTACAGATGGCAACTATGTGATGTGGCATAAGTAAGATACAGAGTGGAGTGACATGATGTGGTATATAAGTAAGATACAGAGTGGAGTGCTGTCATGTGGCATGAGTAATGATGCATAGAATGTCATGATGTAATGTGACAGAAAGTAAAGCACAGAGTGTGATAATGTAATAAGGAAGAAGGAATGCGTAGAGAGGTAATACACACCGTGTTAAAAAGTGATTTGACAGAAATAATGCATAGAATGTAATGACGTGATATAGTAAAGGTAAGGGAGTGAGTGTAATCCTGTGATGTGACAGAGGTAATGCACAGAGTAGAGCGATATGATGTGGTAGAAGTAATGCACAGTGAAACAATGTGATGTGACAGAGGTACCTCACAGAGTGTAATGATGTGTTGTGATATAGATAATTCACTGAGTGTCAGAAGTCATGTCACATAACGTGTAAGGGTGTGATCTGATAGAGATAAGACACAGAGTGCAGTTATGATGTGATAGAGGTAATGCATACATTTGAATGGAGTGATGATGCAGGTAATACACGAAATGTATAGATGTGATGTCTGTGAAGTAATGCATAGAGTGTACACATGTGACGTCACAGAGGTAATGCACAGAGTAGAATGATGCGATGTTAAAGAAAACAATGTACAGAGTGTAATGATAGGATTGGACGGAGGTCATGCGTAAAGTGTGAACTTTAGAGCAGTCCTGTACCACCCTTGGAGGCCTGCGCTGTGTTGACGATGGGTACAGGCAGGCGCAGGACACTCCATTAAGAGATATCAAGGGACATAACTGCTCCAGAACAGAGGTAAATCAGACTACAGGATGCAACTCATAACAGCCTTAAAGTAGCGTCCCCATGGGTGTACCAGCCCGTATTTCATGACTGCAGAGCCCACCGCGAAAAACACCACCCTCCAGCTGTCGAGCACACCCCACAGACCCAACCACCCCTGCCCCACGGACAGATGAAGACAGTGCCACTCCAGACACAGCCAAGCTTTCGCCATACGGTCTTATGTGCCCTCAAGAGAGAATCCAAAGTTGTAGTCTTTCCCACTGTCAACAGGACTTTCCCTGTGGTCAGTGGGTCTTTCCTCACCGTCACTGGACCTTTCATTATCTCACACATCAGGTGTTGGGAAGTGTCTCCTTCCAGAATACCCCCCCCCCTCTTTTCCCCCTCCATAATGATATTATTGGCTGTCCTGTTCCTCTGATGGCCGCCTGTCAGTCAGACAGATGTCAGAGACAGGATTTGTAACTTATTCCACAAAAAGGGAGATAAAGCCTCCTCACTTCACTGTCCACCACAGGCTGTAAGACTGATCAATTCTGATACAGTGAACTAAAATCGCAACACTGGTATACGCCAGAGAGGAGAACATTCATCTCTCCTACACTGAAATCCTGTGTCAAGTTTCAGTGATCAACCCAGAAGAAATGTAAGTTACAACACAATGCATTTCGAGCTCTTGGGTATTTTTCGGGCAAAAACAAATAACATTTAGGACAGTGAAAACGAAGAACGAGAAACCAATTATCTTCTCATATTCGGCGCAAAATCAAAATGGCTGTTGGATGAAAACGAGGCTGTTAAAGAGGGGATCATAGGAGTTGAAATAGTAACGATAACCGTGATAATAAAGGTATTAATGGCAATATTGTGGTGATGATGAGAACGTATATAATAAGAGGAGGGATACTGGTAAAGTGGGTTTGTTAAAAAAAAAAAGGGTGGGGGTGGGGGGAAAGGGGTGGGGATGAAACAGTGGGCTTTGTAGTGTGTTCTGTAATTATTGTTGAATTGGTTGATATATTAGTGACCATAGTGATTTTGGTGGATTGATAATAGTGCTTAGTGGTAAGGGATAGAAGAAAAAAACTGTATGGGTGGTGATTGTGATGACAGTAGTTAATATGCGGATAGTTCTATGTGGGGGTGTGGGCAATGCTAATAATGACTGGAAAGGAATGGAAGTGATCAATAGGTGAGAAGCTATCATTGTTGGGTGAAAAAAAAATGGGAAAAAAAAGGGGGGGGGGGAGGGGGAGAAGGGAGGAGGGCGAGGTCAATGGGGGATGAGGGAAGGGAAGCTCATATCTCTCCGCCCACACTTACATATGTGCAGGGATGGGGGATGGGAAACTCATGCGCATAGTATTGTCGGAAAAGAAACAGTACTGTTGGACGGGTGTTCATTGTAAAAAGTGAAAAAATGTGTTGGCATAAATATGATCGTGTTGGTTGAGACGAAATTAACAGTATTGTGGGTGAATGATGATCAGAATGAGACTAATTGTGAGAAGGTGAGAC
>JADBJO010027279.1:7500-21511 GCA_016801955.1 Conus betulinus
TCGGGAAAAGCAAGAAAAAAAACAAAACTTTATGATGAACCAGTTCCAAATAATGACCATTTCATAAATGCACCCATAACCACACAAGAATTAAAAAGGATGCCGTCTCTTTTAAATGCAATAAAACATCGTCAGTAGGGCTGGACGGTATTTCAAATCAAATGTGTACAACACATGCCAGAAAACTTTTTTCTCTTTTTATTAAAAATATTTCAAAAGATTTGGATAGATGGTCTTATGCCAGTTATTTGGAAACAGTCGATAGTAATCCCAATTATAAAGCAAGGAAAGCCTGTCACAAACATCGACAGTTATCGACCTGTCGCTCTGACTTCTCATGTTGCAAAACTTATGGAAAAAATTGTACTTAACAGACTTATCTATTTTTGTAACAAAAATCATATATACCTACTATCAAGCAGGCTTTATAAAGGGAAGATCTACCACTGATCATATCGTAAAGTTAACAACTCAAAATCAAATATCAGTTTGCCAGACGGAAGAGTGTTCTGGCTACATTCTTTGATATTAGAAAAGCCTTTGATAGTGTATGGCATGCTAGATTGTTATACAAATTAAAGGCGATAGGGATTTCAGGTAATTTTTACAGTTATGTTAAAGAATTTCTAACACAAAGAAGTTTACAGGTCAGAGTACAAAACACATATTCCAGTTTTAAACCATTGAACATGGGTATTCCTCAAGGTTCTGTAATAGCTCCAATGCTATTTAATATTTTGCTGTATGATCTTCCCAAAACATGTAACTAAAAATGCTACAGTTGTACAATATGCCGATGATCTGTGTATGTGGATGAATACTAGTATGAAAAAAAAAACACACCCAAAGAGCTATAAATTACCACAGAAAACTTTATCAAGCAGAGCTTGATAACCTTAGCAAATACTTGTTTAAAAATGGTCTAAAGCTTTTACATGAAAAAACTCACATGGTTTTATTCAACAATGGGGATGATCCCTCTGATTTACCATCTTTTAAACTGGATGGATAACACTTGCGTACGTACACTTAATTAAATTCTTAGGTGTCCACTTCACATCGAAACTCACATGGAGTATCCATATTGATTACCTTTTAAACAAGGCAAGAAAAACTTTAAATTTTCTGAAAATTTTGAGCAAGCAAAGCTGGTGCCAAGATGGAAAAACATTAAAGCTCTTGGCTTTGGCATTAATTCGTTCTAAATTATCATACGCCCAAGAGGCTTTCTTTAGCGCACCTAAGTATTTGTTACAAAAACTACAAAGTGTAGATAGCAAAGCCTTCAAATTATGCCTAGGAGTTCCGGTATATGCCTCCACTTTGGGGACATACAGAGAAATAGACGTTTACCTTTAAATGAATATAGGAATCTATCACTGGCAAAATATTTCATGAAATGTTCAACCATGGAAGGTGTGAATGAAACGGAAATATCTATAAAACCCAGAGAGTGATTATCCAAAAAGAGCAAAAAATATTGCCTCTCTGTGCACTATCAGTTTCATACACTGCTGATTTGTTTAAGAAAAGTAATATAGATGTTACGTCTTTCTTTGTCAAAAACGTCTCTTATAGATCCCATTCCAACTTGGGAAAGAAAGAGGGCGAAGTTTGATCTTGATTACACTGATACAAAGAAAGCAGATCAGCCTTACATCTTGTCTTATTTAACGAAGATGCAAATGCAAGATGCAAGATAGATATTCTAACCATCTAAGGTGTACACAGATGGATCGTTGATGAGTAACAAAGAGGCCGGGTCAGCATTTGTTTTCCATCGCTGAAAGTACAAAAAGCATATTTCATTGGAAAATATCGCTCCATATTCGTAGCTGAAATGATAGCGATACTTATGGCGTTGACATTTCTAATTGATTTACCGCAGTCAATTTTCAAGTGTTGTTTTGTGTAGATTCGCTGTCAGTGTTACAAATCGATCAAGTTTTTTAATTCAAATTCAGATAACTTTATTTTGAAGGAAATTCAACATTTAATCCACGTCTTGATATGTAAAGGAACAGATATAACTTTCTTCTGGGTTCCTTCACACTGTGGAATTTTGGGCAATGAACTTGCTGACAGATGTGCGAAAAAAAAAGGCGCTGAAAATGGAACGAGGGTACAAAACTATTTCCATACCGTCCACTTTGAAAGAGAGTCAACAAATTTTAAAACAAACAGCTTGGGAATATTTCAGAAATGGGCAGAACAAAGCTGTTACTCATGTTCAGACACAAAAAAATAACCCTCTTTTTAGTATTGATCATTTCAAAAGCATCCAAAATCTGCACATTTATGATATGCATCATCAATACAGAAACTTCGTTTCAGTATTTCATCGATTGAAACTGGATGCTTTTAGAACTAAATATAGCTCTGCAACAAAATGCATATTCGGGGGGAAACAAAACTGACAAAGAGATCATGTTTTGTTCGAATGTGTGCCTCTTAAGGCATTTCTGCCACATTTATCAGGCATGTCTGTGACAGATATTTTTTTCTGATATTGATTTTGCTTTGAAAGTTACTTTCTGCTTGATTTGTAGTACAGTCAGGTATTTGCTTTAATCTGATATTGTTAGTGAGTGTAGGTTTGTTTGTTTATTTGTTTGTCTGATTGTTTCCTGATGTTATGTACACCACCCTCCACGCTCACCCCCCCCCCTACACACACACACACCCCCCCACACACACACACACACACACACACACACACACACTTGTATTGTATGCAACATGAACAAACTCTATCTATCTCTATTTGTCTGTCTGCCTCTCCTCTCTCGTCTGTCTGTCTGAAAAGACGTTTCAAAGTCTCGTACTAATATCACATAGTTTGTGAAAAGACGTCAAAGACCCTATGAATCTTCTTGCACGTGCACATTAGCTTCCATCCATTTCAGTAGTTTTGCTTCACTTGCTTTTCTCCGTTTTTTTCTGCCATGTGTTAAACGTGTACATGAAAGGATTGATAGCAGAGTTTAAAGGGAGTATGAATATAGTTAGAGCAACATTGACTTCTCCAGGGATTGAAATATCATTCGATGACAACATTCCACACAGTCCAATGGGAAACCAGCACATGAAATCTGTCACAGCAATACTGATCAGCCGCCGGGCTATTGTCATATCCTGTGACAATTTGGTTGTGTTTGTTTTCAAAGCATTGCTTTGTACTGACCAAAAGATGATGGCCTGGCCAGAAGAGATGAGCAGGAATAAAGTAAAATTAAAAATAATTAATACACCAACAGAATAAAATCTTCCTTTAAAAACTCATGCCTTGTAACAGGAAGTGGAATGCAGACACCTGTCTGACTGTAAAACTCCCAGTGTTTTGTCAGTGGAAATAAAGGGGAATGCAGCTAAAAGAAAACCAACCAACCAACTCAATAGACAAGCCACAGAAGCTGATGATCTGTCAAATCGCAGAGTGCTGAATGGAAAACTAACAGCGATGAAACGATCCAGTGTGATAAGGCAAATGATCAGAGCTGACACTTCACTGGACAGGAGAGACAAAAAGCCCGCCACATGACAGATCACACTGTTTTTCCACGTGTCATCATAATGGAGATATTGACCTCTGAACTTCTCATCAGCTGCTCCAATAATAGTAACATAAAGTCCCATAAGGAAGTCAGCCATGGTAAGGTTAATGATAAACGCACTGAATCCACTCGTTGAGCTTGTCTTTCTTCCAAACAATCGTGCACAAAAGCAGAGTATGTTACCTGACAGGGACACACAACTTACGAGCCAGAGAAACACACGGTATGTCCATGATTGCAGTAAATCTTCACACGATGAAATCTCGTCTTTTGGTGCAAAGCAAAAAATCTTTTGTCAAAGCTATGTGGAAGAACCATTGCAACAAAGTTTATAGTTTCCCGTCCACATAGAAAACGAGTGATAGAGATGTGTGAAGATGTCAGGTTGAAACACTTTCACTGGACTGCCATCCATGTGCAGTTCAGTCAGATGAGGCATGGGTGGAAAACTACTGAGGGAAGGTGTGAATGGAAGTGGAAGTCAGATTCAGCTTCTCTATGCGGTAAAAGGGTAAGAAGACTTGAAGATCAAGCACTGTGAGTGTGGTATGTGACAGGTCTATGGTTGTGAGCCTGTTCTGCTTGTCCGTGAATGGCTGGTCCAGGAAAAGATAGGTCAGAGGGTTTTTAGACAGCAACAGTACATCTAGATGTTCCAGATCGAGGAAAGGTGCCAAGCTGACTTGTGTCAGTTTGTTTTGACTGAGATCAAGATATTTTAGATTCGGGAATGTCATGTTAGGGATGTGGGTAATAGAACACCGGGCAAAGAGGACGTGAATGAGATACATATTGTGCTGACATCAGACAGTGTCATGCCAGAACCTGTGGCATCCAGGTAACGGAGCTGAGGGAAGAGTGCTGCAAGGAATGGCTGACCACACTGAAATGTGTAGCCTTGACACTGGCAGTGTAACGGACACGTCATGTCACACAGTAATTCATCGTCATGCAATGGGCAGTGAGACCATCCATCACATAAATCATCACTGTGCAAACATATAGTGGAAGTTCTGCATCGAAACACAGACCAGGGCATGTCATGTTCGCACACCCCTCTTCGTCCTGGGTGGTCAATACAGTCATACATTTCATTGCACCGTGTGTAGACAGGCAGGCAGTCGTTGAACTCACCAGGACAACGATAGTGACTAGCAGGACAAGACTCGTTGGTTTCATTGAATACATTGAATATGAGCTGAACTTCGTCTCAGAATTCAAATCGATAAGAACAGGGGATGAATAGGGTTTTATATTCACGCGCAGCCTGCCTGCTGCCTTATTTGGACAGGAAAGTTCATCTGACTCATCCCAGCAATCAAACAGTTGGTTGCACACTCTGATATGTGACACACACTGACCACTGGAACACGTAAATGTGTTTCACACATGGATGATGATCACAGAAAGATTCATCAGTGTTATCTCTGACACTCTGACACAAAGTTACACACCAGGGTGTATGATAACACACGATGTTGATTACTGCAGGTAAATACAGGAATTAAGGTGATGGGGTGATCTGTTGAATCAGCGTTTTCTGTTTACGTCAGAGAAGTGGTGAACAAAAGTGCAGGAGATGTATCAGTTTGACAAAATTCTTTGTACAAATTATGGTCACACAGGAAAAACGTGTATGTCATATGGCCCTCATGGCATATAGTCATAGAGTGTGGCCTCATTGCAGAGCGAGTCAAAAACAAATATCTTTGGAGGAGACAACCTCGTATCACATGTACTTTTATTGAATGTGGATGTACACATTGCATTAACATGTTTTGAATGTGCAATCCCCGCGCTACAAAAATTTAAACCAAATGTCACAGATAAATCATATTTCAGAGCATGATAAAGCACTGTCTTGTCTTCACTGATCACAACTTGCCTATACAATGAGCGCAATGGCGTTCTGAAGATGGATATGTTCACGGAATAGAATGCTACGTCTTTGCATGTTCTCGTTCTTTGAAGACCATGATTTAAGTCATGCACGCAGGTAGGAGAGGTCAGTGTACCTCCAAGTGAAACGCAGTAGTCAGTGGTTGTTTCGTTGAGGTCCGTTTTACAACTGTCATTGACAAATTTGCACAAGGTTTATAAAAACGTTAAACAGCCTCTACATGACCGGTCCAGTGTGTAAACTTGATCAAGACTGACGGAACAAAACTCTGCTTCTTTGAATAAATATTGAGATAATTTTCTCAACGTTCACACCCCAAAGCATGCAAACATTGACACAATAGTTTTATATTGGTTTACATGGTCCCAGTGGGTTTTACTGCTTTTAGGTAAATGTCTTAAAACGTTTCTAAAACATTCTAGTCAAAATCTAACGTTAATGAAACATGTGTGTATATGGGAGTGACTATTTCCATTGAACACATTTTAAGACTAATGTTTTAAACATGCTTTGAAGACGTTCACATTTCCGTTCTTGTCATGTTGTTGAATGGTTTTTTTTCCACTAAACAAACTTTTGGTTTCCCCTTTTCATTTTACAGATGGTGCAGTGTAGTACAAATAATATATCAAAACGTGGTAGCTGATGAAGTGTTTTTTTCTCAGTGTAACAATCATCACACAGAAATATGGAGAAAAATAAGAAAATCATGCTGGTTGGCAGGTCTCATTCAAATGAAACAAACGATTTATTTTAGATCATACTATCATTAGAGTCTGAGTAGCATCTGAAACCTAAAATATTATCAGCTTGACAGCTTTTTAATCAGGGACAGAACTTCACACACATCAAACCATATTACTCTGGAAACATTGTCACTTTGCAGCACAGTTTCACACGTGAAGGACAGCTTTCGTATCAGGTCTGAAGATGATATTTTTGTCTGTTTTTTTTAATCTCTCTCCAACGGAAATCTGTAATCAGGTTTAAACACGTAATTAATCATCTTATACCGATCATGTGTGCCCTTACAGCTTACAACAAAACATAATAGTTTTGATGTTCCGACCATTTTTTTTTGGTCCCCAATAGTTTCAGAATCCATCAAGTTTTGTCCATCAAGTTTTGTCAGGTGTCCAAGAGGAGAGGCGGTAGGCAACACAAAAGCATGACAATGCGAGTGCAAAAAAATGACAATGATAATAATAAAAAAAAACAGTGAAAGCATTAGTATCACCAGTGACCATAATTGTCTTCACACACAGCTGCTTTCAGTCACCATATATGTAACCATTCAGCAAGGATAAGGCAATTCAATGCATCAGAAAGAGACAGTCAATAATAGACATTAAACGTGTTTTTTCTTCATTTCTTTGTTTGTTTCGTTCGTTTCTTTCAATCGTTTGTTCGTTTCTTCGTGCTTTCTTGTTTTTATGAAGGGTTTGGCTTAGATTTTGTTTCTAGATTACAGAATGTTGCATTTGTGCCAAAGCGAGACTCAGTGAATTCACATTTCCCTGATAGATAGTGTTGTGCCAGCGTCTGTCAAAGTTGATGAATTAGCCATTTTTACATGGTTGACTAGGCAAGCTATCTCCACTACGAATACCTAAAAGCTGCATATCCATTCTGAACCAGACTCTGACAAGAATCTAGGCATTGAGCAGAGAGAAGCTCAAACAGATGTAAACTGCTTCATGATACGCCATGTCGTCTCCCATTGGGTGAAAGGAGAGGTTGTCCATACCAAGAGTCCTCCATCTGAAGAAAAAATCGCATGATGATCTTAGATTTTGAAAAACCTAAGAAGATCAGGATTTCCAATCGCATACGTCATCCTGTTCAGATCCATGAAGCTGTTCTAGCTTATTCCAAAGGAGAATAATGAATTGCTTTTCTGACAGAGCTGGAGTAAAATTTCAATTTCTAATGAGGAATCTAAGTATGCAGCCATCCAGTGCTGATCATGTGAGACATTTACAACTGACGGACGATACTGAAGCTCAATACCCATACAGACAGCGTGCACACCCTGTAGGGATGATATTGGATCTGCGAAAAAGAAAGAAAGAAAGAAAGAAAGAAACTTATCTCTGACGTCTAAACACATCCAGGCTGCCCGTACATCAGGGGAGAGAAAAAAGCAGGGACATACGCGACCCACCCTTTCTAAACTTGTGTCTCAAAGGCAGGAACAAAGTCATTCAAAATAAATGAGACTGAAACAATCCATTTCAAAGACAGAATTGTTGAAGACATCACCATGAAGAATGACATGCTTTTCATCAAGCAGCTGATCACCTTGAGACCCTACGTGAATGGACGTCAGAAGGTAAAGAATTTCAAGGCGCACAGCATCAGCAGTGACAAATGATGCTTCAGGACAGGGCGATGACATAACGCTTGCAGCCCACGTGTTCCCTGATCTCCAGCCCTCACGTCCAGAAAGTGTGACTGTATGACAAACTGTGCTGTGAAAAGGTATGAATCCTACCTCTGTTCCTGGACTGTGAGGCAGACGATCTTTTGTTTTACATACGTGCAAACGCACTGTCAGCCCACGTCACACAAGTCGAGAGGCACAGCGAAGTGCAAGGACTGTAGGACAAACTGTGGGGGGGGGGGAATAGGTATGGGGGAAGGGGGCAGGGGGGGGGGGGGGGGGGTTCCTGGGGGGGTGGGGGGGGGGGATCTTTTGGGTGGGGGGGGGGGGGGGGGCAAACGGGGGGGGGGGGGGGGGGGGGGTATCCCACAAGTGGGGGGGGGGGGGGGGGGGGGGTGGGGGGGGGTGGGGGGGGGGGGGGGGGGGGGGGGGGGGGGGGGGGGGGGGGGGGGGGGGGGGGGGCAAGGGGGGGGGGTGGGGGGGGGGGGGGGGTATGGGGGGGGGGGGGTGGGGGGGGGGGGGGGGGGGGGGGGGGGGGGGGGGGGGGGGGGGGGGGGGGGGGGGGGGGGGGGGGGGGGGGGGGGGGGGGGGGGGGCGGGGGGGATGCATGGGGGGGGGGGGGCGGGGGTATGTATGGGGGGGGGGGGGGGGGTGGGGGGGGGGGGGGGGGGGGGGGGGGGGGGGGGGGGGGGGGGGGGGGGGAGGGGGGGGGGGGTTTCCGCAGATTGGAAATGAATGTACAGGGTTGTGTTATGTTGGGGCAGGGGGGTATGGGGGGGTGAAGTGGTTTCATTGCCAATAGTGATCGTGGAAAGATTTGTCTGGTATGCTAATATTGTTTAGCCAGAACTTCAGCTCTTTTTTGGTTATCTAATATTGTTTTTCCCTTCAGCTTTTTTCTCTCTCCTCCTTCTGTGATTTTGGTGTGGTGAAAGTAGAACGTGTGGAAAAGTATTGGTGTTGTGGCCAGTATTTGTTGGTATCTTAGTATCCTTTTCCATCATCTTCCTTCTCTCTCTTTTCTTCTGACTGCTGCCCCCTTGGTTACACGCCACTGATTTCGTCTTCTCTTCCATGAGAAATGTATATGACACCAACCCAACTGCATTAATTAACGTTCCTGTCTTAAGGACACACAACTGCAAGTAAGTTCATGGAAGTACATTGTGAATCAAATACGTGCCACATTTGAAGATGATACGGGGCGAAATCACTTTGAAATACTCAACGTATGATTTTTCTCATGATTTAAATTTAAAAGAATGTGTAGGAATCAACTTGCTGAAAAATTGTAGAGATGAAAACTTGATTCATAACTTTGATAAAAAGACTTATCAATCTTCTAGGAAGGACTGAAATTTTAAAGTCACTTGTGCTTTGGAAATTGTTCTCTTAACTAATAGTACCAAAAATTCAACTACATGATTAAAACACACCCAGTTCAGACATATTGCTGCCGATTCATCTGGAACATGAAACTGGACAGAATAAACAGAACAACTGTAATGGAAGTATAGTATATATGTGTTCTTGTCACATAAGACTTGAAAACGTATTTTATTTACCTTTTGAACTGTCATGGTTTAAGGCATGACACCACAGTGACCACGAGCGGAAGAGCATAATAATATCCAAAGGTGTCCGTTTTGTCCAGCAACAAGAACAAACAGATCCTAGTTTTACCTCTTAAGAACGAGTATTCGTTTTGACACACGTTATCTTCAGAGCACATAAAACAGCATATCAATACCAATCAAATTAAAACGGTCTACAAATATGTTGGCAGAGCCAATGTAATATAATGAAATATCCAAAATAGGGGATAGGTTAATCACGCACAAACCCATGGCCACAAAGGGTATTCACAGGCTGCCAGATTTCTTCATATTGAATAACACTATGTTAACAAATACAAAATGTAAGGAAGGAAAAAAACTGACACTGAAACCATTAACAAATATGGGATGAAATGCCACTGTTTCAATGGAAATCTGTACAGCATAAGGAAAATTAGTCTTACAAATATCAACGACTCTAGTTTTTCCATTGGAAACGCATTTCGCTAACGACCCATACATACATATGTTCATACCTGAGAACCTCTCTCTCTCTCTCTCTCTCTCTCTCTCTCTGGGACGCCTGTGGTACGTGAAGTTGAGTGGCATGCTTTCCTGAGCTCTGTGCTTTTTTCTTGTTTTTTCTTCCAGTTGTGTGTAGTGCTGTATCTTCTCAGTTGGCAGTGTCTTTGATGGTGTGGACCATGACTGCTGCATCGCTAACCTTTAAGTATGTGTGTGTGTGTATATTTGCATACGTTTTCGCAGCTTTCATGTTGAAACGTCTGAAATTTAAATCCGCCATGAAAATATCTGTGCTGAAGTTGAGATCGCGCATGGACGATGTTACCTGTGGGTCTGTTACTGTCTCTATATTGTTAGGTGTAGTGACGTCGAGCTTAATTCAGGACCTGTCACTATTAAGTCCGACAACAAGCGGAAAACCCGTCTAGAGAGCGCGCCCGGAAGTTCCCATAGAGACAGTACTCATGGACTGGGCTCTGTCCCTGCTGCCTGCCTCTGCGTTTCCATCCGATCCCATTCTGGAAGACGTTGTGACCATTTTGAATGATCTAACTGGTAAATTTGATCGGCTCGGATATTACATGAGGGACACGAAAAAAAAAAATTGTGTGCAAATCTGCAGGACGAAATGTCGGGGTGTAAAACAGAAAAAATCCGCCTTGAAACAGGACAATGACGAGATGAGGAAAGAGAACACGAGACTCGCCGCTAGGGTGGAAATCCTTGGACAGGAAAACAGACGACCTAGAGATGGAGATCGAAGAGAAACAACATAATCATCCATGGTATCCCTCGTAAAGCCAGTGAGTCTTGGCAAGAATGTGAGGAGCTGGTGCAAGACATGATAACAGATACGCTGGAACTTTCAAAGGGCATTCTTTTCGACCGTGTGCACCGTCTGAATTCAAAGCTGAACTCCAGATGACTATTTGCTAGCATCAGTAGAGTTTTGTTTTACTAATGTGTAACCAGATGACTCTGAATGTGATGGAAAGATACGAGTCTGACCACTTACTGCTAGTACTGCGTATGGAATGCAAAATGTTCAGTCACACGAAAATTTTGTTTCCTAATATAAATGGTAATCCGTTTATTGTTAAATATTGGGAGAGGACCAAAGACTTTAGTCAACAGTTTTATTCATCAATAAATTTATCGAATGCTCTAGAAAACTTTAAATGTCGCTGAAAATGTTATTTCTGTGGATGTGAACGAAGCACTAAATTTGTTCAACACAACTGTCAAAGAGCAAGCAGTAATTATGAGGAAAACTATACTACTTATAAACAAAATTGCAATACAAACTTGATTTTACCAAGAATGCAGAGTAGCAAAAACGTTAAACTTCGTAGATTATTCAGAATGTTTCTAAAAACAGTGGATAGTAATGACAGAGCAGTGTTCTGCATTGCGAGAAGGAAATATAAAAATCTAAATGACAGAAAACAGAAAGAACGTAACGATTATCGTTTGAATGATCTTTTGCCTTTGGCCAAAAATCAGCAGTAATTCTGGAATAATGTACACAAGATTTCTAAAAAAAAAAAATCCGACTCGCAAATGTCATTCCAGTGCAGGATTGGTTCTTACACTTGAAAAATCTTATGGACAAAGGACGATGTAGAGTCCATTGAGACTGAAAATGCGATGAGTAATGAAGAATATACTTTCGACAGACCAATATTCAGGGAGGAAACATCATCAGCTATTAAGAAATTAAGGAATACTAAAACTGCCAGACCTGATGGCCTCATTAGGGAATTTAAAAAAAAAGTTCTGGGGAGATTGTTTTGATTTTTCTAGTTAAATTGTTCAATCATCTATTTGACACAGGGATTTATCCTGACAATTGGAAAGAACTCATAACATTACCGTTATTTAAAAAAGGGGAGGGTAAACGATGTAAATAATTATAGAGTCATTTCTTTGTACAATGTATGTAGTAAACTTTATGGTTCAGTTATTAAGAATAGATTTTTATGAATGGATATCTCAGAACGATATAACGGGTGTGAACATCAATAACCGTGTGAAATCAAGCATAATTTTAAAAAGGTTATTCTACCGTTGATCATACATTTAGTCTACTAGCTGCAGTTCAAAAACAATTTGTAAATAACATGTAACTGTATATGGCTTTTGCAGATTTTGGAAAAAAAAACCTTTTGATTCAAAACCACAGAATGTATTATGGCCTATTCTGTTAAAAAATAAATTAAAGGTCCATTGTATTGTTTGTGTATGACGGCTATATAAAGAGGTAAAAGCAAGAACTAGAGTGGGAGCAAAATTATCAGATTTTGTTAAATGCACAAAAGGGGTTAAGCAAGGGGAAGTTTGTAGTCCAGTTTTTATGTTCTCTCTGTTCATAAATGAACTGGCTTTTGAGATTATTCAAAATGGACGGGGACATGGTGTTACTTTTGATCTCTTGGAACTGTTTGTATACTTTTTGCTGACGACATTATTTTACTGTCTACAACTGTTGCTGGGTCTTCAAAGGCAATTGAACAGCCTGTATACAGCTGCTACTAAATTAGAATTAAAAGTAAATTGAATAACACCAATATTATTGTGTTTAGTAAAGGTGGATATTTGGCACGTAATAAAAAAAATGGACCCTACGGGGGTGACTTCATGAGTGTAGTCAAATGCATACAAATACCTTTGATTTTTATTTCAAGATCTGATCAAGTTTCACTTTCGGGTGTCAAGATATAGCAAATAGGGCAAGGACAGCAGTCACAGTTATTCTTCATATTGAATATAAATTGAATAGTAGCGCATTTCCTTTTTTTTTTTCGATGTTATTCGATTTTCAGGTGCAGCCAATATTACAGTATGGAGCTGAAATTTGGGCTCTCTCTCGTGAAAAAAAAATGTTGAGCAAGGACAGCAGTCACAGTTATTCTTCATATTGAATATAAATTGAATAGTAGCGCATTTCCTTTTTTTTTTTTTCGAAGTTATTCGATTTTTAGGGTGCAGCCAAAATTACAGTATGGAGCTGAAATTTGGGCTCTCTCTCTCGAAAAAAAAAATGTTGAAAACAGAGAATGTTCATTTGAATGCAATCAAAAGATTTTTTGAATGCCGACAATCGAACACCACATGATTTAGTTTATGGTGAACTTGGAAGGTATCCAACTTATATCAATTCTGTTTTTAAATGTATTAAGTACTGGCTCAAAATAACCAGAATGGAGGGAATCCAAGATACCACTTAAAGCTGGTAAGACGTTGCGAGATTTGAAAGGTAATGGCAAGAAGACAGGGGCCACCAATGTTCGTCAGACTTAAATGCTTCTGGCTTTGCTTATGTTTGGGTCAACCAGGGCGTTGAGAGTATATCGGGATTTTTGAAATCTTTGAAAAAAAATGAATGATCGATTACAGATGGCAAAGACTGTCATGGACCATATCTATAGCAGTGACAGATTTGCACAATGCAGACTCTTTAAAACAGCACATGTGATTGAACTATACTTTAATGAAATAATTATTATGAATAGGCATAGTAACGAGTGCATTGAGTAAGGTTTAGATTTGGTGTCTCTGACATTGCTTTCCATTGGTTTTAGATACAGTGTTCTGAAAGGTAACGAATCGATCTGTTGCTTGTGTAATCAAGCAAAGGTAGATGAAATACATTTTTCTACTTTGCTGTCCTACACTCAGTGACCTTAGAGTTAAATTCATTAAGGCTAACTATTATTGTGATCCCTGTAGTTTTAAAGTCAACTTACTGTTAGCAACAAGAAAGAAAATGTCCCTCTTCGATCTTGCTATGTACATATATGAAGCTCCAAGCCAATACGAGCAGTACATTCATAATAGTATGCGTAGTGTATATATTGTAATGACTTTTTCTTCTCCATTTTCTTTACTGAAAATCCTTCTTGTGTGTGGTATTGGCGGGTGTCCCCCTTCAGTGAACGGGCTATGGCCCAAAATCTGCATAAATCAATTCGCAATCGCATTCACATCTCTCCTCCCTCTCCCGCCTCTCTCCCTCTCGTCCTCCTCCCTCCCCACAACCCTCTCCTCGTCTCTCCTCTCGCTGGCTGTGGCACCACACCACACCCCACACAAC
>JADBJO010027280.1:0-10000 GCA_016801955.1 Conus betulinus
GGGGGGGGGGTCGAACACACAAACACACACGACACACAGCACACGTCGCATCAGCAGAGAAGATATAGACAGACGGACAGACAGACAGCTGACAGACAGACTTTCAGACTGACTGACAGACAAACAGCCATACAGCCAACAGACAGAACAGACCGGACAGCATACAGAGTTTATAGTGCAATGAACCGGGAAGTCACAAGAAATGGCGACTACAGCAACGGCAACTTAAGCACCAATATCCCAAGGTGCAGACATACTCAAGACCGCACTTGAGAACTAGTCTTGGGAACCGCTCTGTTCTTTTTTCTTTTTTTTTTTTTTTTTTTTTTTTTATTTTTTTTTTGTTGGGCTCGGCCGAAGAACTGGCGCGAGAAATTGGTGTCAAAGGCTTCGCTTTTACAGACCATTCATTCGTCCTCAAGTGGAGCTTTTTCCGGTACAGAGTGGGAGAGTGAGGGGGAGGGGGGGGGAGGGTGGTGGGGGAGGTGGTGCGAGTGAGGGTGTGAATAGAGATTTCTGGAGAGATTGGGCCAAGAGGCTGAGGGGATTTTACCATGCCATGCTTATTGGAGGATGCTGGCTACAGACAGATCGCAGTTACTACGTGTTTCCTTTCTTCTGGGCTCTTAAAAACTAAAACATTCTTTCAACAGTTACAAAAAAAGTTACACTATTCCACCTATACTACGACAACACGGGGGGCCCTTCTTTTTCCGGTAAAAGCAACCCGTCTTATTGCGAAAAAACAAACCCCAGGTGATTTGGAAATACGGTGATTTCGCTTGCTGATATTCTTTTCTTGCTTCTTTTCTTTTTTTTCTTTTTTTTTTTTTTTCACATGGAACACGTTATTCTCACACACGAAAACAGCTACTCGTTGCAGTGTAGCCGGAAAAGGTATTTTTATTTCCCCATGGTACATTTGGTATTGTTTTCATCTTTTTCTATTCTTCTTCGTGCCTCCTCTCGCAAAATAGCGTCCATCACTTGAGACAAGCAATTTTTCCCTCATACGAAATAAGTGACGTTTTGCGGCAAAATGGCATTCTTTCACAATGAAATAGCGCCTTTTCCCCTTCCCTTGAAAATAAAGATTTTCCCCCCGCCGCGCAAAATAGCAATCTTCCTGTTGAACAGCCGGCTTTTTCCGTCTGTTGTCTTTCTTGGCTTTCCCTCCCTTCTCCCTCGTCTGCGTACGCATGATGATACTCATGCGGACACCTTACTCCCTGATAGAGGTAGGGTAAGGTATTGTTCTTTAGCCTCCGCCGCCCCAAAGGTCCGATCAGGCTGTCACACGTTAAAATCCAACTCACATATCATAAAGCAAACCTTCCCGCAGTACTCTTTTTTCAAAACACATCTTCTAAAAGCTACACGAAAACTCGTTAAAAATCATCTTTTCTTTCCGCAAAGATCCTAGTCAGATAAAAATGGGTCCTGCTTCAGAAATGACAGATCACGTCAGTTGGGACAAAATCCTGACATGGTTTTCCAATCGGACTCTGGCCGTGACAAGTGTTGTATGTCTCCCAGTCCCTGTATATACTTAGGTTAATCCCCATCTATCTCATCAAAGGTAGGGAGTGTGTTGAGTTTTGTGTGTATGACTCTGGGTTTTTTTTTTGTTTCAATCCTCTGCAATTAAGCGCAGCGCTCCGCCACCTTTCGAGAATTTCTCATGGCTATGTTCAAACTGTCAATCCATATCTCCCCCGGCCCAACTGGCCTTCTCTTTCCGCAATGTTGGGGCATTGTGGATTTTCGGTGTGCATAAGTACTCACGCCTACGTCTCCCCAAGAACCATCGGTTTAAGTATTCCTCCAGTCGACTGACTTGTATGGGAAATGAGAAGTCAAACCGCTGAATGTTCCAGTGGAGGGGAAAATAATCCCCTGTTTCTACTGGCACTAGAAATATCGTTCGTATCCTATATTTTGCTGGTGACAGCAGTCTTTACTAGACTGTATTCCCCCGACCGTGACCAAATGCCCATAGTCGTTCGTAGCTACTATCGCCGCTAACCCCTACCACACCGGGAGGGCTGAGTATTTCAAAGTGTCAGTGCACTTGCAGCCCCAAATTGGCCACCAGTGTGTCCACCACCGACAGCCGGGAGGGTTGTGACAGGTTGTCACATAGAACTGGTTGGGTGCAAAATCCCTTCAACCTCAGTGGCTTGATTCATTGGCCTAGAACAAATCCCATTTGTGCCAGTGGTTAACAAGTATCAAAAAGAGGAAGGGCTATTGTGTGGCCATATGGTTGATCATCACTGTGATGAAGGGTAACACAGGTCTGGTTGGGACAAATGAGGTATGCAACACGGACCCAGAACCTGTTTACCGTTGGTTGTAAAATCGTCTTCCTTATGTAAGGATGATTGCATGGGCCGTTCGGTGTTGAAATATGTCACTACGTTTTCGGTGTCATACCGTGAAAGATGTCCGCTTTTCAGCGGGGGTCTATGACCGGTGATAACAAAAGGGGAGGGAGCGTGATGGTCAGGAAAGTGGTGAGAGCAAAAACCACTCGCGTTTAGGTATCACATCATCTGTTGAGATACTTCTCGTTACATAGATTCACCCCTTAATGTCTGACATAAAACCAAGGGACCACCAGGCAAGATACCATGACATGAATGCACGCTGCAGGCGAGGCGCGCGCCGCACGCGCGCGTGGCGCGGAACCCAACCACACCACAACCAGCACACACCACACACACACACACGACACACCACACACCCACACACACATATCTATGTATCCAACATAGCAACTTCCTTCCTATCTACACGCAATCGACCAACAAACCACCCCTATCCCTGTCACACACCACCACACCACCCACACACACACCAACACGCCACACCACAACCACACACACACTCACATACATCTCACTGGCGCGCGCACACACGCACACTCATACCCTACTAACGCACCACACACCACTACACACACACACACCCACACAACACACCCCACTGTCACACACTCCTCCACACACACACAACACGTTCACACACCCACACCCACCACAAACACACACACACCACATACCCAACACATGCCTCTACTATGTACTGACCCCCACTCGACTCTTAGCTACTCTTTTCTACTCATAATTGCTACTTACGCTGGGTACAACTCAACTACTACCCTACACTTTAAGTCGTACACACACTACCAACACACAGCACCCACACACCACACAACACCACACACACACCACACACCCAAACACAACTAGATAATTGACAGCAGGAGACCGTGCGACGGGGTGCGGTCGGTGTGGAGAGGTCAGTGGTGGGTTGGCGGAGGGGGTCAGTGATGCATAGGCACCATGGGGGTTGTTTGGGGGATGTGGCGTGGCAAGAGGTGGGTGGTGTGCGGTGGGTGGTCTATGTGGGGTGGAGGGTGGGGGGGGGGGGGGGGGGGGGGCCGGGGGGCGTGTGGGGGGTGTCGAGTGGTTGGGGGTTGAGCGTGTTGTGAGGGTCGAGTTGTAGGGGAGCGGGAGAAGTAGGGGGTGGGGGTGGTGGGAGTGCGGGGGGGGGCTGTGCGCGGGGGTAGTGGCGGCATATGGACTATTGGCAAGATGGGTCTCGCTTCCAAAAAAATGCGCCCGTACCCTGTTGCTTGCGGTAGCGAGAGGAAAACAAGATTTCTAAAATTGCGTTAGGAGCGGGTTGGGGCTGAACGGACCTGGTGAGGAGCAAATGATTTAGAATTGGGTGTAAGATGGAAAGAGTTTGGCTAGCCTCTGAAAAAAATAGTGCATCTGGAGTGCTTCTTATATCACCAATGACTGCACTTTTTCTTTGGATGAATGTGTTCTGAAGGGATTGTGTAAAAATCAACAATCACCCAACAGGTCGTAACAACACAACAAACAACCAAAACAAGCAACAATCAACAGCAAAAAAACTCGTCGACGTGTTGCGGTCCGCAGACCGGTGTCTGTCGGTAGGGTGCGGTGCGTGCGATAAGTGAGGTGGAGACTGAGAAGGGAAGGAGTGATGAAGTGAAGAGATGAGATGAATGATGATGATGATGGCTGATATGATGAGGTGATGATGATAATGGTTAGTCATTATTTATCTACAATTGTATGATAACACAACAAAAGGACAACAACACATGCTAATAATACTAATACATCACACGATGACAACCACCATCACTCCACCACCACCCACTACAGGGACAACGAAAGTAATGAAGTAGATCGATTAATAATGATAAATGATCAACACACACAGAACAACATCAGCAATGAGAATCTTAACAACCAAAAGCAGACAGCAGCAAACAACAATTACAACAACAAACAACTACCTGCAGGTAGATCCCTACTTGACTAACTATAGCAGTACGAAGATGATTAACCGATGTGTTCACTGATGTGATTTCCTTAATCTGCAGGGTGGCGAGGTAGGGGAGTGTACTGATATGTCATGTCTCTATATTCGTTGGGGAAGAGTCGAGCGGGGTGGGGTCGGTGGGGTGTGAGAAGTTGTGGGGGCTGTACGTAGGTTGGCATGGGTTCTTGTGTGCGTGATGTGAGGGGGGGTGTGTGGTTCTTCACAGACAGTGATTTGGTGGTTTAATGTGAGTCTTGTGAAAACTTGGATAACACTGATCTTGTTAACAGTCCAAGGTAGTTAGAATCTGTGCATTTTGCTATGAAACGTATGAGTGCGTTAAAACCACCTTTCATTTCCGCTGTTATGTAGGTTTTCAGTACTTTTATCGTGCGTTAGTATACTCCAAGGCCGCCAGACACAGAATCTATCAATATTGAATGTGTGATAGAGAAGAGAGAGAGGAGAAGTGTTGTGGTGTGTGTGTTGGGGGGGGGGGGGGTGTGGGACGCGGCGCGCGCGTGCATGGGTGTATATACGGCGGGGGGTGGTGTGTGTGTGTGGGTGTGTGTGTGTGTGTTTGTGTGTGTGTTTGTGTGTGTGTGTATGCAGGGCGCGGTGGTTGGTTTGTGTGTGGGTGTTTGTGTTTGTGTGTGTGTGTGTTGTGTGTTTGTGTGTGTTTGGTTGTGTGCGTCGCGCCGGCGCGCGCGCGCACAGTCTTTGCTCATATGCTTTCGTTGTGGGGAGGCAGGTATATGTGTGTGGGTGTGCTGTGTTGTGTGTGTCCTGCGTGCGTGCGTGCGTGACGTTTGCGGTGCGTGCGTGCGGCGTGCTGTGCGTGCGTGCGTGTGTGTGTATTTGGTGGGTGTGTGTGGTGTTTGATTGCGTGCGTGCGCGCGCCCGCGTGTCGGGCGTGCGGTGCGTGAGTGTGTGTGTGGGTGTGTGGGTGGCTCTCTGTAGTGGGTTGTGTGTTTGTGTTTGTTTGTTGTGTGTGTGTGTATCGCATGTCTGAGTGGGTTTTTGTGTGGTGGGGTGTGGGGGGGGCGCGCGCGTGCGTGCGTGCTGTGCGTGCGTGCGTGCTTGCTCGGTGTTGTGTGTTTGTGTTGGTGTGTGTGTTTGTGTGTGTGTCGCGCATTAAACGGGCAGACCATATCCGGCATTTTCCAATTGCAGCTCCAGCATGCTCCCGTCCAACCTGGGTCCGTAAAGAAACACTGGGGGTTTTCTTAGATGATTCCCGGACCTATGAATTTGCATGGGATCTCCCAGTCAAAATGGTGAGGCAATTTCGATCCGCTGACGCTCGCTGTGAATTCAGACCCTGTACTAACTCATGGGAGTGGCTTTCTATGACTTGTAGGTAGACTGAGCTCTGAAGCTGAGAGAATTTTAAATCTTCAGGTTCAAGAATCCAAGTCTTTTTTTATCCAATAACAGCGAAGAAAAATTATTTAGGTTTGCTTTTTCTCCGACATACAACACAGGCATTAGCCACACGGAGATAACATAGATGTCAAACAAAGCGGGTATCCATGGAATTGGGGCGTGGGTGTTCAAGGGGCGAAAATCAAAAAAACGTGGGGAATGAATAGACGGGTGAAATTGAGAGAGCCAAGAGAAGACCTAGAGTTTCCGTCACGGCCTTTGCAGAGAGGCAAACGATGAGGGTTCGTAGGGAGGGGGGTGGGGGGGGGGGGGTGGGGTAGGTGGGGGGTCGGTTGGGGGATCTCTCCTCTCCGAATATGTTTGATTGCAAAGTATGCGCCGCGCACTTGTGTGTGTGTGTGTGTGTCTTGTGTGTGGTATGTGTGTGTGTTGTGTGTGTGTGTGTGTGTGTGTACGGTACCGTTAAGTACTACATACATACACACACACACCCACACACACACACACACACACACACACACACATATATATATATTGTGCGTGTGCGTGTGGCTTTATGGTTGTATTTTTATAACCCCTCCTACGTTGACGCAAGTGAAATGAATTCAAACATGCGTATTTGATCTCCTGCGGAAATGGAGTTTATCAACTAGCCGGTAGAACACACATCAACCAGAGAGATGAGAAATATCCCACCACAACATTACACGCACTACGGCTGCTAGGAATCGATCCCTCAACCTTCAGACTAAGGCTCAAGTATGCTAACCACTCGACCATCGCAGCAAAAGTTGTCTTTCAGAGAAAGAAAAGAATCGGCCCCCAATAGGGTCCATTTAGATACAATTCCACACCGTGATCGATTGTATTTGAGCAGGGGCGGATGGATGGGGGAGGTAGATTGGTGAAGAGAGGAGGGAAGATAGGGAGAGGTGAGGGCAAGGTCATCACTTGGTTTTTTTTCTTGGCTAACCCCGTGTGGTAAGAAACATTCTGAAAGCGCCTCGAAACAGCACAAGAACAAAAAGAACAGTAACTGAACAACACACAACGCCACGCACGCACGCACAAACAACACCACACACACCACACACACACACACCACACCCACACACACACACACACACACACACACGCATACGCGCGCCACACGATACACACATACACACACATACCCTCGCACGCAACGCACGCACGACGCGCACGCACACACACCACTCACGCACGCCGCACGCACCCACGCACACATCAACACCGACATACACACATGCAGCACGCAATTCACACACACGCAGCAAAATACACACACTCACACACATACCGCACACACACACACCTACACGGCGCTTCCCAAATTATGATAGGTGTTGATTCGAAAGCAGCAATCCCACTCGATTAAGTCTGCATGTCCTTCAATTGCGACTTGATATGGTATTAGAAATTCATCATTTCATTCATCTTTTATCCATGAAAGGCATTACTGTTACTTTTTGTTGGATCCCCTCTCATTGTGGTATTGTACCCAACGAGCGCGCGTAGATCAACTTGCAAAAAAAGCAGCTCAAAATATCAGTTACGCAATACCACTTAACATTCCTTTAGATTTGAAAGAATGTTTTTTCAATTATAATTTCAACGTCAAGAGAAAAAAGTTAAAACATTACTGATGAACTCAGACGTCCAATATTATCACAACTGTGTAAAGTTTAGTGATGGGTACAAGGGGAAACGTACAAACAAGTCTCTTTCTCTTTCCTCGTCTAGGGAGATTGAAAGCTTAATCCATAGATTTCGTTTGAACGCACTGAAACACAAATATTGTCATAGCGTTAAATGTATGTGTGGGGAAACCTTAATATCAGTCATTTACTAATTCAATGCCCAAGAGCAAGAGAACTCTTTACAAATTCGGGTATTGATGGTTACACTGATGGATCGACTTCCTTACCCTTACCAAGTATTTTAAACCCTTCTTGTGTTCTTGAGTCAGTTTGCAAATGTTTGTTAAGTAGTTCAATTGCCTTTATCTTTAGATCAATACACGCAAATTCACTAACTACTGCAGCAACCCGAAACAAAACTGTCTGCCTCAACTGTATGAAGGACATTTAACTCGAACGACAACGCACCATACAAAGCGCGCATCGCACACAACACACCACAGCCACCACACCCACACACGACACACACACACAACCACACAAACAAACCACACCACACCCCCACACGTCACTCACGCAGTCGCACGCACGCATAAGCACACACACACAACCACAACACCACACACACACACAGAACCACACACTGAAATAATCAACGACACCTTGCCGTAGCTTTCCCTCTCCACCTATGCTCGTCTTTTTCTCCTCCACTTTTCCACCGCTTTCCCCTCCCACTTGGTCAACATTTCGCAGGCGAATGTCTTTGAACTGATCACGAGAAGTGTCTCCTTTCCTCCTCATTCCCAACCCCTTGCCCCCCCCCCCCCCCCCCCACCTACCGCCCCCCCCACCCCCCAACCAACCCCCCCCCCCCCGTCCCCACCCCATCCCCATCCCCGCCTCATCCCTCCCGTCCCTTTTCCCCCCCGCTACCCCCCATTTTTCGCGTTAACCAAACAACTTTGTGCCTTCTTTCTTCTATCTCCACCGGACCACTCAAGACCGGATGGAGAGATAGAGAGAGAGGAGAGAAGAGAGAGAGAGAGAGAGAGGAGAGAAAAAAAACACCCTCCTCTGCCCTATCTTCCTTTTCCCCTCGCACCACCCTGGACAAAACGATTTACCCTCAGAGGGTGTCAGATCCATAAATCCACAGAAAAATGTGTGTGTGAGTGTGTGTGTGTGTGTGTGATTGTGTGTGTGTGTGTGTGGTGTTTGTGTGTGCGCTTGCGTGTGTTTGTGCGTGCGTTCGTGCGTGCGTGTGTGTGTGTGTGTTCGTGCGTGAGTGCGTGCGTGCGTGCGTGCGGTGTGTGGTGTGTGTGTGTGTGTGTTGTGTGTGTGTGCGCGGCGCGCGCAGGACGCGCGTGCGCGATGCGTGCGTCCGTGGCGTGGTGTGTGTTTGACGTGAGTGCGTTACGCGCGTGCGAGCATCTGTGTGCGTCTGTGTTGTGTTTGCGGCGCGCGCAGCGCGTGCGTTGCGTCTGTGTTGTGTGTGTGTGTGGGGGGGTGTGGTGTGCGTGTGTGCAGTGGCCCTCACCCGAAGTACAGAACCTACCACACACACACGATGACAAACGCAGAGCACACATACAGTCTATGCACACGCGAAGAGGTAACGGACGAGGACACAGGAAGAAGTTTCGCGAGTGACTTGAGTGTCGGGCGACCCTTAGTTCCCCTGTTTGACTGGCGTTTCCGCTTTGTATGGAAGTGCTTCAACATAAACGGAGCCTAGCTTCTCACAAGTTTGGGCCGGCCAGCGAGTCCCTTTAGAGAGCCCTTGTGATCGCAACTTCAGCTCTGCTCGGTGAATTCCTCCAATCTCCTCAACGAGGGAGTTAGGTGTAAGTGTTGGGCGACAAGGAAAGAAAGACAGAAAGAAAGAAAGACAAGAAAGAAGAAAGAAAAGAAAAGAAAGAAGGAGGGAAAACTTAAAGATGGGAAACCATCTAATATTATTGCCTATTTCCGTAATGACACAACAGCGGTAAAGGTGTAAATGTTGATGTACTTGCACATAGGTAATTGCGCATAGTGGCCTCACATTGTAAACGCCTACGGCACAGTGGCAGGCATAGCACAGACATCACACACACACACACACACACACACAACACGCGCCGCGCGCGCGCAGATACATAGATAGAGAGAGAGAGAGAGAGGAGAGAGAGGAGAGAGAGATTTTCTTTTCCTAAAAGGCCATAGCCCTTTAGAAAGTGGGGGGAGGAGGGGGGTTGAGAGGGGGGGTACATGGAAAAGATGTACAGTTTCAAGAATTATTACCTGACTATCTTAAATACAAATTCTGCTCTGGAATACTTGTTCACATTATATACATTAGCTGCTAAACAATGTTCTCATTTGTTGACGAGATTCATATAACAAGTTTAAACAAGCACGGTTGTTTGAAATATTTATGTTGTAATGAATTGTTGTATCTCTCAAAACGACTAAGTTCTGAGCAAATGAGTACACAAATGAAGTTCATCTTCTCTGGACGCTCCACACAATGGATAACAGAAATAACAATTCCTCGACTGTCTGTAGCGAGAATGACGAACAGAGATGTCGGAAATACCAAAACGAAA
>JADBJO010027280.1:15000-21509 GCA_016801955.1 Conus betulinus
GTGTGTGTGTGTGTGTGTGTTCGTACAAGCGTGCGCGGGCGCGTGCGCGCGGGCGTGCGTGTTCTTCAGTTTAACGTCTTCCCACTAAAAGTGATATCAGATGTGTGTGTGTGTGTGTGTGTGTGTGTGTGTGTGTGTGTGTGTGTGTGTGTGTGTGCGTGTGTGCGTGCGCGCGTGTGTGTGCTTATGTGCGCGCGTGTGTGTGCTTATGTGCGCGCGCGGGTGCGTGCATGCGCGCGTGTGTGCATACGTGCGTGCGTGTGTGCGTTCGTAAAAGCGCGCGCGAGCGTGTGTGTGTGCGTGTGTGTGTGTGTGTGTGGTGTGTTGTGTGTGTGTGTGTGTGTGTGTGTGTGTGTGTGTGTGTGTGTGTGTGTGTATGCGCGCGCGAGTGTCTGTGTGCATGCGTGCATGCGTGCAGGCGTGTGTGTGTGTGTGTGTATGCGTGAGCGTGTGTGTGTGTGTGTGTGTGTGTGTGTGTGTGTGTGTGTGTGTGTGTGTGGTGCGCGCGCGCGTGCGTACGTGCGTGCGTGCGTGTGTGTGCGTGTGCAAGTGCGTGCGTGTGTCCTCGCTGTGACATTGTCATGCTGTGTACCTTTCCATGCTAGGAAATTAAACAAACAATCCAACAACACCACCCCCCCCCCCCCTCCCCCAAGTTTGCAACCAGACACTATTTCCCTAATTACCAATCCCACCGCAATCGGCCCCACGCTGTTCTGCAGTGGGGTGTGCACGCAACTTGTAATTTATCTGCCCTTTGGCAGATTATCTGCCCTTGGCACCCTGTGTGCAGGTTATCTGCATTGCCCCCCCCCCCTCCCCCCCCCCCCCCCCCCAATCACCATCATCTCCTCCTTCCATTCGTCCCCTTCCCTTCACCCTTCCACCCCGGATCCCCTCTCTCCTCTCGTGTGATACGATCAGACATCCAAAGGTTTGAAGCCGAGACTCGAACAGTGTTCTCCCTCATGATTAGCGAAACATTGGGGCTAATGAGGTGATTAGTGTGATTTATGTTTATTTTTCTTAACCCTCCATGTTTTTACCCCCTTCATTAACTTTGTCCTTTTGGCCAGAAGGGTGAACTATCAGTTTATCCTTGACCTTGACCAAATGATGCAGATCCGGATGTGCGTCTGTCTGTCTGTCTGTCTGTCTGTCTGGATGATATATTTTTTTTTATTTTAGCATGGACGAATTTTTTTTTTCTTCTTTCTCTAGATCAGAAGATGCTTCAAGGAAAATTGATCAGATCTCTGCATATACTGGCACCTGAATCAGTGTATACTAGCACCCAACACACATGTGTCTGTCATTTTTTCCACACATGTCTTCAAACATGTCTGCGATTTACACAGATATTTTTTTTTTTTTCATTTTGGACAAACACGGTACCTATCGATTCTTTGCAAAGTAATTTGAGAATTTGACTTATTCTGATGGGGGGGGTGGGGTGGGGGTGGCTAATTGAAAACAGTGATACAACAATCAGGATGCATGTTAAATATCGCAAATGATTATAAACGGATTAGCTTGCCTAGGGTGTGAAGAGTGGGGATGGTGATGATGGGGGGGGGGGGGGGGGGGGGGGGGAGGGGGAGGGGGGGGGGGGGGGGGGGGGGTGGGGGGGAAGCGGAGGGGGGGAGGAGAGACATTGGGTGGGTGCGGATGCAAAGAGATGGGGTAAGCTTTGGGGACGCTGTTTGAAGTTATCGAGTCCATGACTGCATTTAACGGTAATCTTTCTATGGCTGCATTCAACAGTGATCCTTCCATTCCTTCATTCAATGGTAATTTTTTTTCCGTGGCTGCACTCAACAGTAATCTTTCCATGGTTGCAATCAACGGTGATCTTTCCATGGCTGCACTGAAAGGTAAGCTCTCTTTCCATGGCTGCACTCAACAGTAATCTTTCCATGGCTGCACTCAACAGTATCTCTTCCCATGGCTGCACTCAACAGTAATCTTTCCATGGTGCATTCAGCGGTGATCTTTCCATGGCTGCATTCAGCGGTGATCTTTCCATGGCGACACTCAACAGCAGTCTTTCCATGGCTGCACTCAAAGGTGATCTTTCCATGGCGACACTCAACAGCAGTCTTTCCATGGCTGCACTCAAAGGTAAGCTTTCCATGGCTGCACTTGGCGACACTCAACAGCAGTCTTTCCATGGCTGCACTCAATGGTGATCTTACCATGGCTGCACTCCACGCTAATCTTTGCGTGGTTGCACTCAACAGTAATCTCTTTCCATGGTTGCATTCAACGGTGACCTTTCCATGATTGCACTCAATGGTAATCTCTTTTCCATGGGCTTGCACTCAACAGTAATCTTTCCATTGGAGCGTATTTACTATAGAACAAAAGATAGTGCATTGAGACCAGGCTAAAATTCATTGTTTCCGTATCTTTTCTTTTGCGGTTTTTTCGTTTTTGCTCTCTCTCTCTCTCTCTCTCTCTCTCTCTCTCTCTCTCTCTCTCTCTCTCTCTCTCTGATCTTGATCTTTAAATGCATTAATTTTTGATCTTTAAATTGTTTTTTCTTTCCCTTTGCCCCAGAGCTGGGTGGAAAAAAAGCATTTGTATTGCTTATCTCATTACCTGGGTAAAATAAAATTTCGTTCGTTCGTTCTCTCTCCCCTCTCTCTCTCTCCTCTCTCGTCTCTCTCTCTCTCTCTCTCTCTCCTCTCTCTCTCTCTGTTTTTCCTTTCGTAATTTTTTTTTTTCTACCTTCTTCTTTTCTTTCTTTCTTGCTTCCCCCCCCCCCCCCCCCCTTTTCTTGTCTGTCGGTCTGTCTGCCTGCCTGCCTGCCTGCCTGTCTGTCTGTTGTCGGTCTGTCTGTCTGTGTCTCTCTCTCTCATCTTCCTTTTCCCCCATTTTGTTTCCAGTCTTTCTTCGTCTGTTTATTCTTCCTGCTATTTTTCTTTGTAGTCTGTTTCTTTTCTTTCTTGTTTTTTTTTTTTTTTTTTTTTTTTTTGGGGGGGGGGGGGGGGGGGGGGGGGGGGGGGGGGGTTCGGTGTTTTGTTTTTCTTATATGAGATAGTTTTTTTTTAATTTTTACATTCTTTTCTTACTTTGTCTTTATCGTCACAGTTTTTTTTAATGATTGGTTGCTTTGCCTTTAACATTTTCTTTTTTTTTTATGTTGTTCTGTTGGTCCGTTGTTGTTATTCATTGTCGTTCGACGGGACGTGCGCTCTGGGTGATGTTTTTTTGGGGGGGCGAAGAAGGGACGGGGGGGAGAGGCAGGGACATTGAGGTGGCTTTATAGGAAGGAAGGGAGGGGTGTAAGGATGGGAAGAGATAGGACTACTCCTTCATTCTTCGGATTATGGCAGCTTATTCTCATTCTATCTTTCTGCTTTCGGTCATTCTTTTGCGGTATTTCCATCTTTCATTTTATCTTTCCTCGTTTCATCCTTTCTTTCTGATCCTTTCCTTCTTTCCTTCGTTCCCTTATCTCCTATTTCTTCTTCACACCCTCCTTTCTTTCTTATTCTTTCTTTCTGTTATTTCTTTGCTGCCTTGTTCTTTCTTCTCAGACATCGACCTGTATGCACGGTCCAACGGAGATTGTATGTTTACGAACCCATTTTAAGGAGGTCCCACCCACCACTGGTCCTAATGCCGCCTCAGACGGAATTAAACTATGGGCATTAGCTAGTGATGACCCTCTCAGCAAGTGAACTGAGAGTCACTGTAGAAGCCAGCACTTGTCATGGGGGAACTCGAGAGGTAGGGGTGTGTGTGCGTGTGTGTGCGTGTATGTGTTGTGGGTGTGTGTGTGTGTGTGTGTGTGGTGTGTGTGTGTGTGTGTGGTGTGATTTATTAAGGTCTTTTCACTAATCGTGATATTAGACGATGTGGTGGTGATTGCCATTCATTACTTCCTTTTCTTTATTTCCATTTCTCACTCTTTTTACTTACTTCCTTCCTTTTTTTTATTACTTGATATTTCCTCTCTTTTGCCTTAACTATCTGATTCCTTCCTTCAATTCGCCTTCTTTCTCTTTATCTCTTCCCTTTATTTCTTTTATTTCTTCTTTATTTCTTTTCGACGATTCCTTTCGATGTGTGTGGTGGTGTGTGTGTGGTGTGTGTGTGGTGTGGTGTGTGGTGGTGGGTGTGGCGCGTGCGTGCGAGTGCGTGCGTAAGTGCGTGAGTGCGTGAGTGAGTGCAGTGTGTGTGTCTGTCTGTTCTGGGGTGGAGGGGACAAAAAATGGAAAAAAAGCAGAGGGTAGATAGAGGGAAGGGGGAGGAGAGAGGGACACTTAGAGGAGGTGGGAAAGGTGAGGGGGGAGGAAGATTCCTAGGTGCTGTATTGGTGGGCTGAAGACCATTGGAATGTCGGGACTTGTGAGTTACCACGACGGAAAGGCGACATTCGTGTTCTCTCTCTTCTCTCTCTCTCTCTCTTCATCTCTCTCTCTCTCTCTCTCTCTCTCTCTCTCTCTGTGCGTGGTGTGTGTGGTGTGTGTGTGTGTGTGTGTGTGTGTGTGTGTGGTGTGTGTGTGTGGTATTAAGACGAGCTTGATTTGAAGAAGACGAACAAGAAGAACAAGAAGAACAACAAGAAGAACAAGAAACAAGAACAAGAAGGTGATGATGGAAGAAGAAGAGGAGGAGGAGGACGAGGCCGAAGACAAGAAGCTAAAAGAAAACCAAGAAGAAGAAGAAGAAGAAGAAGAAAGAAGGAGAAGGGAGAAGAAGGAAGAGGAGGAGGAGGAAGGAGAGGATGAGGAGGATGAGGAGTAAGGAAGAGAGGAGGAGTAGGAGGAGGAGGAACAAATCTTCCTTAAACAATATTCCTTTCAATAGACACAAAGAAATATCAGGACACGAAAAGGGATTCAGTCTTTCAAGTCTTTCAAGCCTGACCCTTCGTACAACAAAGAAAGCCCCGAACTCCTTTGTTTACTCAATCCTTTTTTCCGTATAAGCGGATTATCATTGAGCCGCGGAGGGCACAAGCAAAGTGTCCGAACGTGACGATGAAATGAAAGTGTGAACTCGGTGAGGACGAGGTGCTGGGAAGAGAGGGTGTATGGAGGAGAGGAAGAGACGAGCATTCCAAAAGTGGGCTACAGACCCCAGGCAAAAGCCAGGAGCAGCAGCGATCGTTACGGAAGGTAGTTATTAGTAGTAGTAGTAGTAGCACCATCAGCAGCAGCAGTAATTACAGACTTAGAAAGGTAATTGTACAATAATAAGTAGTAGATAGATAGAAGTAGTAGAATAGTATTAGTAGTTGTAGTAAGTTTAACAGTAGCAGTGAGCGTTAGACCAGCATGAGAGTAGTAGTAGTAGTAGTATAAGTGGTATAGTAGTAGTAGTGTAGAGTAGAGTCGTAGTATGGTGCAGCCCGGCAGCATGTAGGCAGTAGGGTATTTTTATGTCAGCAGAATCAGTGTAGTAATAGGAGCAAGCAGCAGGTAGTAGTAGCAGTTAGCAGGCAAGGCAGTATTAGGATTTGTAGTTGTGTAGTAGTAGCAGTTCATGCCGGCCGTAATAATGGGTGGGCAGTAGTAGTAGTAGTAGTAGCAGAGCATGTTCAGCAGCAGTAAACTAATAACACTTTATTAAATTTCCCGCAGCTCGCGCTGCTTGGCTGTCCTGTGTCAGTTTCAGTGTTTTACTATTGAACGAAAAAGTAGAAACAGAAGGGTAGTATAAGGAAGGAATGTGACCAATCGTGAATCAAAATATAAACTTTCAAATAAAGGAGTCGTTCACAGCCATTGGAAACAACACTTCACCTCAAAAAAAAAAAAACATATAATATCTGACGGACCGCCTTGCCGCGGTTTGACAGGCCAAAGCTGGTAGGCTAAACATTTCGCAGCGAAAATCTATTCCTTCTCATAGTAGGGTGAAGAAATCTTCTACGCCATCCGAATCTATGGCGGGTTGATGGGATCGGACATAGTATAATTGTCTGTAGAGGAAATCATCAGGCAGAGAGTTAAAGCTGTCTGCTGCGTGCTGATGTTGTTGCTGTTTTTCGCTGTTCCTCTTCCTGGAAGGGCGGCGTCGACTCTGTTCACGGCACCTGGGAAAATCGTTCTTTCGTTGGGGTTGCCCTGGTGACACAGGTTTCCTTAGCGATAGTGTGTCAAGTGTCATGCATGCTTCTCAGCTGACTGTGTCCATATGGTAGGGGTGGTCTGGGCCAGGTGGGTTGAGGAGGCTGGTCGTGCAGAGTGTCATTGTACATAGTGTGGAGTTCAGCTTGCCAGGCAGAGCAGAGGGGGCGTGATTCGGGTGGGGAGGAGGCTGGGGTGAGGGTGCGAACGTTGTCATACTGCCACTCATTGCGGATGACGTAATCCCTGGTTCTGGAGCGGCACGAAGGGGGGGGGGGGGGCATTAGCTACAGCACACACCACGCAGCCCGCGCGCGCGAGCGCGACGCACGCGAGCGCAAGCAAGCACGCACACACACACCACAACCAACAAACAAAAACACACAAACAACAACACAAAAAATGAGGGAAAAACAGCACAAACAC
>JADBJO010027281.1:0-21509 GCA_016801955.1 Conus betulinus
TGCCGTGGGGTGTGGTGACCCTCAATGTGCACTGAGGCGTTTTCGCAGTTCGGTGTTATCGTGTCTGGAGGCATTTTACAAATGCTTCGCTTTCGACGAATCCTCGCCAGCCTACGAGTGCGACTCCAGTTTCTTTTTTTGTCCCCCACCGAAAATTTTCGATAAAGAGCATGTGGAGCGGAAGGCGGTGCGTGGGTAATCTGTGGTCGGTGTGGAGTGATTCCCGTTCCTATCACAAATCCTTTTTGTTTTTCTGTTTGTTTTCAACGTTACCCAACATTGATTACGCACTCGCGTGCGGCACTTCTCTTCGTGCAAACACACTCGGAGCTAATTTCACAACAGATCACACGACAGCGTTTGCTTTGCTTCTTCGTTTTACGTTCATTCTTTTCTGTAGTCTTCATTATCTTTGCTGCAGAACCGAGGAAGGCTTGACTTAACAAGAAACACTGCTCGGATGGGGGCGGCGCGGTCGTGCGTCGGGGGGGCGCGGGCGGGGGGGTGCGGGGGGGGTGGTCTGTACAGCCATCTGTGTCTGTGAATCATAAACAAATAACGATTCTTTCTTCTCGGTGCGTGCGTCTCTCGATCTCTCATATCTGTTAAACACAGAAAATCCAAATTCGAGAAGAACGTTAATACCACCGTACTTTTCATACTACCACTGAAACGCACGGCTTTGTCGGAGTTTGTCAAGGTCGCGACCAGTTAATTTTCAACCATTCAGTTGAAGATGTACAATGAACATAAACTATATCTTCTGTCGATGCATGAAGTAGCCACTACGTGACCAGATCGTGTGCACGTGTCAAAGCCAGCGGTGATTCTTGAAACATCACCGCACAGTCACTCACACACATTGGCAACAAGAATTGAATGGGGGTATGCACACAGCGCGCGCCCAACATACGTGGGTAATATTGCTCACGTCTCACATACCCGACCCGCGCTGCAAACTAGTCGACTTGCACCAGTCAAACATCAAGTACAGAGCACAAAAAAGAAATAAAATCTACACGAATAGAAAACGAAGAAACGCGTCAAATGCAATGTCATAAAATACAGGTGAGTGTTGGACACACACAAAAAACTGTATATTAGTATGTGCCAAATCTCTTCCGGTGTATGTATTGACCATTCAGAACGGAAGATGTTGCGTCTGAGCCCCTGCGGGCCATGATTTGACTAAGGGCATTCATGGTGCAACGTTTTCCACTTTTTGACGATGTTTGGGGAACATAGATTTTCCGTAGTTTTTTTTTTTTTTTTGCGTAATCTTTTGGACATGCAACACATTACCATGTTGGTGGGGTAACAAACAAATCAACCAACCTACTGCGGGATAAGGGCAATAACCAACCCTCCTTGCCGTGCTGGATATTGGCATTCTGTAAGAATGCCTATTGATTGGGGGCTGGGGGGGGGGGGGGGGGGGTGACGGGGGGGGTGGTGGGGGAGACCGTTTTTAAAAAAAAAAAGTGCATGGTGGCTTGTTACTGGTGTGGTTGTTGCAGTATTTACGCTGTGTCTACGTGTCTTAGTGACGGCATTGTTGAAGACGGGCATGGTGTTGTTGTGTTGTTGTTGTTGCAGTATTTACGCTGTGTCTACGTGGTGTTGGTTATGGCATTGTTAAAGATGGCATGGTGTTGGTGTTGTTGCAGTATGTACGCTGTGCCTACGTGGTGTGTGTGTGTGTGATGGCATTGTTGAAAATGGCATTGGTGTTGTTGTTGTTGCAGTATGTACGCTGTGCCTACGGTGTTGTGTGTGATGGCATTGTTGAAAATGGCATAGTGTTGTTGTTGCAGTATGTACGCTGTGCCTACGTGGTGTGTGTAACGGCATTGTTGAAGATGGCATGGTTGTTGTTGTTGTTGCAGTATGTACGCTGTGCCTACGTGGTGTTGTGTAACGGCAATTTGTTGAAGCTGGCATGGTGTTGTTGTTGGTTGTTGTTGTTGTTGTTGTTGTTTGTTGCAGTATGTACGCTGTGCCTACGTGGTGTTGTGTGATGGCATTGTTGAGGATGGGCATGGTGTTGTTGTGTGCAGTATGTACGCTGTGTGCTACGTGGTGGTGTGGTGTGACGGCATTGTTGAAGATGGCATGTGTTTGTGTTGTCGCAGTATGTACGCTGTGCCTACGTGGTGTGTGTGATCGGCATTGTTTTGAAGAGGGCATGGTGTGTTGTTGTTGTCGCAGTATGTACGCTGTGCCTACGTGGTGTGTGTGACGGCATTGTTGAAGAAGGCATGGTGTGTTATTGTCGCGTATGTACGCTGTGTACCCTACGTGGTGTGTGTGACGGCATTGTTGAAGATGGCATGGGGTGTTGTTTGTTGTCGCATGTATGTACGCTGTGCCTACGTGATGGCATTGTTGTTAACGACGGCATGGTGTGTTGGTTGTTGCAGTATGTACGCTGTGGTCTACGTGGTACTGGTGATGGCTTTGTTAAAGATGGCAGCATGTGTGGGTGGGTCGTGGCAGTATGTACGCTGGTGCCTACGTGGTGCTGGTGATGGCGGGTGTTGTGGCTGACGGAGGCAATCCCCATCCCGCCACCCGCCCTCCTGCCCTCTTCATGTTCCCCATGTGCGGCGGTGCTGGAAGCCAAGGAAGGTAGCAAGAAGCTAACGTCAGCGTGAGGATCGTCGGTGTTCTCGATGTGTCTTGTCCTCTCTGCCTGTCTGTCTGTCTGTCTGTCTGTCTGTCTTCTGTCTCTCTCTCTCTCTCTCTCTCTCTCTCTCTCGCTCTCTCTTCTCTCTCCCTCTCTCTCTCTCCTTGATGTTTCCAATGTGTCCACGGGTTGGAAGATTCAAATGAATCATGCGCAAATGCTATGTCATCGTAGGCGCGCATCTGTTTTTTCTCTCTCTTTTTTTTTTTATTTTTTCCTTATTTTGTGTAAGAGTATGTCTCTGTTCTATCTTTCTCCTGCTCCTCTCTCTTTTTCTCTCCCCTTCCCTCTCCTCTCTCGCTCTGTCTGTGTCAGTCCCTTGTCTGTCTGTCTGTCTGTCTCTTATCCCCCGGGTCTATCATCCCCCTCAGAACAGAAAAACGGGGTGAATCAACTCAACGTGATGAGACGAAAATCTCCATGGGATCACCACAGTTCATCACACCACACCACACACACACACCACTCACACACACACACAGTAAGACAGGAAGAAAAAAGATGGAATTAGTCAATGAAAGCAAACGAACGAAACGAACAACCGAAACCCGAAACCACCCCGCCGATTTCATGCAAAACGCTCTGCCCCCATCTTCGGCCGCCCTGTGCGGCCTAGCATGGGCGCTTTCCATCCGCCACGCATCTAAACTCACCCTGCAAAACTCTCGTCAACATGAAAACTCAGACCTCAGACCTGGCCTTCTTACCGTGCTTTTACCCTCTAACAATCTCACCTCTCTCCTCCTACCCAAACTCAGACCGCTCTCTTACCGTTTTTATTACTCTCCTACCCGTTTAGAATCAAAACCCTACAAACGATCTCCCTCCGCTGCTCTCGCTCCGCTCTCTCTCTCTCGCTCTCTGAACCCCTACCGCAACGAATCCTAATCTCGTATTCCTGATAGTGCTTGGTGACTGTGTGTGTGTGTGTGTGTTGTTGGTGTGTGTGTGTGGGTGGTGTGTGAGGAGTGTGTGTGAGCTTTATGCGCTGTTTGTGTTTGCTTTCCCTCTTGGTATCCGGTGGACATTGAGTCGTATTTGATAGAATAGAGAGAGAGGAGAGAGAGAGAGAGAATAGAGAGAGAGAGAGACAGAGAGAGCACGAAGAGAAGGAAGAGAGAGAGAGAGAGAGATCGAGAGAGAGATTCTGGACACTGTTCCTCGCATCTATTATATCAATTATTAACCATATGAGTAAGTAAGAGGTAAGCCATTTCTAGAATCTTCTACGAAAATCAGAATACAATTTTGCATATACATTGGCATATCCATTTCCCACAGGAAAAACGACCCATGCTGTTTCTGGGCGGAATGATTTCTGCAGGCATGTGGGTGTGGAGGAAAAAATGGGGATTCACATGACGAGTAGGCAGTATGGGGCCTGTTGCGAATTGTGGGAGCTGATCCGAAATTGTGAGTCTGTCTGTAAGCATATACCCCTTTCAAAACGCTTCGTGAAACTCGCGGCAGTCTCTCTAACCGTTACCCTAGCAAACCTAATCCGTGAATCGTTTATTCGAATCTTCGTCGGAAATCTTTTCAGACGTTTTTGCCTTACAGTGTCGGGGCGGGGGGAAAGGCGGGGGGGTCGTGTGTAGGTCTTTGCTCCCTTTGTGTTGCTGTCGTTCGTTCATCCTGTGATTTAAAGTGGGCAGAATTAGTGGCTGGTGCGTGAGCGCCTGGGCTGGCTTTTAATTGCACCTTACTGTTGTTATATGCTTTGTATGTGTTTTATCGTGCGATTGCCGTGGTTTGCGCATTTGCGTTGTGCGTTGCGTGGGGTGCGGTGTGTTTAATAGTTTATGTCTGTTGTGGGTTGTGTTCCGGTGCGTTTCAGTGTGTATCGCCGTGTGACTGCGCATCGATTATGCACCTATGTCTATGTAAGTAGTTGTAGGTGTTTGTGTGCGTGTGTTGTGTTCTCGTCTGTGTGTGTGAGGTGTGTGCTCGTTGTGGGTTTGGGTGGGTTGAGCCCGTGCTGAACCCTTTGATGTGTATGCTATGAATTGTGTGATCGGATGTGTGTGTTTGTGTGATAGTGTAGTTGTGGGTAGTGCAACAAAGAGCACAAGGAGTTGAACCCAAAGCCTAGCTTGCACGGTCTAAGTTTGTGTGTGAGAGACACAGAGAGTGCATGGTGGGGATATAGTGTCCCCTGACAGGGACATAGAGATGTCATTGAAGGGATAACATGGGTGGTATGAAGGGATGGGGGTGGATGTTGGTTGAGGCGATCAGAAAGAAGAGGTTGGGCGGAGAACAGGAGGACCCAGTCTGTGGACACGCGGTACGTAATCATTATTCCAAGGAACTGTTATCCAGCAAATCAACATGCTAAGACTCTAGTGCACCTGGCTATGGCAATAATGCACCCGGTCTTTATAAGCGTGCATACGACCACACGACACTGCTGGTTGGGAGGACTACCCAGATTGACACTGACACGCACTCACACAAAGAGTCACTAGTAAGTGAAGACCTGACAACAGACAGCAAAGACCCAGTAAGCATACGTAAGCCCACCAGTCAAACCGACGCCATTGAGACTAATCCAAATGCGCACAAACCTAGTGCATGTTTGCTCCCTGGTTCCGCGCTCCGAACCACAGCGTAATGCTGTCTGGACACAGTCTGACTAGCCCCTGGTTCCTTTACCGCGCATCACTTAAGAAAGTTGGAAAAATTGATACCGTACTCCCCTTGCGCTTTCCTCCTCCTCCTCCTTCTCTCCAACCTGTGTCTTTGATTTCTCTCCCAACCTTTCACACCTCCGAAAGACTCTTGCTTTCCTCCCTCCTACCTCTCTCCTATGCTCTCCACTCCGCCCCTGCCCGTCCTGGATGATCTCCCATCGAGCGTGCTGCAACCTTCCCGTCTGGCTCCTTCTGCCCACTCCCCCGTCCCCAGATGTGGTCCAGCCCTGTCCACGCAAGTACCTGTCCCCCAAGTTCCCGCGTGCCATCTTCCATCTCCCCCCTCCATAATCCTAGGGAGGGGGAATAAAGGTGGTGGACGAACCTAAGGACCCAAGATCGTCTGCCGCCCCACACCTTCTCCCTGTTCTTACCTCCCCCCTCCACTCCTCGCTCTCCGGTCCTTTCTCTTTCCTCCTCTTCCTCCCCACCCCCACCCAACTGACACCTACTTGGAGCTTTTTGTGGGACAGATGCCGTTTGCGCGCGCGCGCTCGAAGCAGCTTTGCCCCCGATTGTCAGCTTCACAACTCAAATCAGAGATAGAGAAAAAATGCCCAAAACATGGGTGTTGGTTGTGATGAAAACGCTGCAGCAGACCGTCAACATCCCGATTCTCATCATGACATGGGCATGCGTTTCAGTTAACAATTTGACTGTTCTAGATCGTTGTTTGCCAGAAATGAGCCATAAACTGAGAAAAAATAAAAATCAAAAGAAAAAAAAGATGATTACTATTCCGCCTGACAAAATGGACAAACAGATTACAAGACACAAACACGATGCGTTTCGACCTCTTTGGTTTTTTCTTCAGGCAAGGAGACAACATGCAGGGCAACCGAAAACGAAGGAGCAGCCACTTGCCTAAAATCGATGACGTGAAGCAAAGAAGGGTGGTAATCAGTATGAATCAAAGTTAGTGTCAAAGTGAGGTGACTGGCAGGCGGAAACTGAAACAAATTACAGGAGGAAAGATAACTCTGTTTGCTGCAGTAGAAAAGACAAGCGTGCTCTTTCCCTGATTGTTTTTCACTCAGCAGGTCGGTGAGGCTGTGTACTTGTTACGACGAAGGAACAAAGTCCTGTGTGTTGTTTTGACGGCTTCCCTATAACGCAGGGCGGTGACTGAGGTGTGACTGTAGAGGTGATTTTGATCTCTCCTCGGACCACAAACCCGCACAGAAATAAGGTCCACCACTCTGGTAGCAAGTCTTACAGGTTTTGTTTTTTTTTTCTTCCAGTTGACGGTTCACAACTCAGTCTTTGTATGACCGTTACAATGGTCACAAAATGGAGACCTGCCCTTCAGTTCTTGCAGTAGTCATAGATCACCGTCTCTCTATCTCTGGTCTCTGTTTGTCTGTCTGTCAGTCTATCAGTCTGTCTGTCTGTCTGTGCTGTTTTCGTCTCTCTCTCTCTCTCTCTCTCCTCTCTCTCTCTCTCTCTACCTCTCTCAGTCACCCCAGAAAGACTTGGTCGGAAAAGAAAGGTATCAGAGAAAGACGAAGGAGACGAAGAAAGAAGATATTGAGGAAGAAAGAGATAGGAGAGACAAAACTCCTGACATCCGAGGTAGGAGGGGGAGAGGAGAAAGAGCCAGCAAAGGAAGATAACAGAGGGAAAGGGGGACAGAGGGAAAAAAAGAAAAGAAAAGAAAGGAGGGAAAGGGGGACAGGGAAATTCTATTTTAGGGGGAGAAGGAGGCAGAGAGGAAATACTCTAGAGGGAGAGGAAGACAAGGGAAAAAGAAAAAAGATACCAGAAGGGGGGAGCAGACAGGAAGAAAGATATTTCAGGGATATGGATACGGGGGGGGGGGGGGGGGGGGGTACCGTGGGGAGAAATGAGACCAGGGGGAGAAGGTAGGAGAGGGGGAGGAGATTTTTCAGAAAGAAAAGGAGTTACAGGGTGGGGGTGGAAAGGAAAAAAGAACGGGGGTGGAAAGAGGTCTGAGAGGGAATAGGAAAGGGGGGGAATTGCAAGGAGAAGGATGGACAGGGGGGGAAAAGGTGGGAGGGGAATCCTTGAAAAGGGAAAAGGAAAACAGAAAAAGTTACAGGAAGAATGACACAGAAAAAGAAGACAGTCTCTCGTGAGAACTGAAAAACAAAGAGAGTGCAAAAGAAATTAACCAGAATTGCAGGAGAATGAAACGAGGAAAAAGAAAAAAAGACACCAGAATATGAAACTGAAAACGGGGGAAGATAAAGGAATAAGGTGTCAACAGGGGAGAATCTCTCAAAGAAGAAGAAAGAAACACCAGAGCCAAAATGAAACGGGGGAAGATAAGGTGTCCCAGGGGAGAATGAGGCGAGGAAGAAAGACACCAGAGACAAAAAGAAAAATGAAATAAGGTGTCCCAGGGAGGAATGAGTCGAAGAAAGTGTCCCAGGGAAAAGAGGAGAGGAGAGAAAGGTGTCAGCAGGGGAGAATGAGGCGAGGGAAGAACGACACCAGAGAAAAATGACAGAGGCAAGAAGGTGTCAGAAGGAAGAAGGTGTAGTGATAAGAAAATCAGAAGAAAAGTGAGAGAAGGATGAGAGATGGGGGTGGAAAACTTAGGGACCGATGGGAGAAAGCGAGTTGAGAGAAAAGGAAGGGGGGGTGGGGGTGGGAGGAGGACAGAAATGGGGGGGGGGGGGGAGTGGGGGGAGGAGGGGGGAGCATCCATGTGCATCATGAAGGATGTTTTTTGTCTTCTGTATTTATAGTCTGCAGCTCCCACTCCACTCTTCAAACATCCTCCATTCTTATTCGGGAACGGGGTGTATATGCTGGATATGTTTCGTGATTGCACAACCCGCCGACTGCTAAGCATAACTGACGTGGGTCTTTAACCTGTTCTATATACCTGTTTTTCCTGCGTATCTCCTTCACACATTCTTCTTTTCTCTTTATGTACTGCTTCGCGTTTTTTTTTTTCCCCTGCATTGTGCAATTGATATTTATTTATTCTTTTTTTTGAGAGGGCAGGATGAACAATGAAAAGCCCGGCTTAAAGCTTATTCTTTTAACCCTCCATAAAGATAATTTTGATTGAGTTGACCTGGCTTTTGACTTAACGTGACCTCTCCCTGCACGCAGAACAAGAAGACGGGGACATCAACGCAGCGGCCAACAATGGAGACATCGCTTGGGGACAGCCCAAGGAGCGAACCCTCAGCCCCTGCCAAACCGAGAGATACACGTACCACGGACCGGAGGGGCGACACCAAGAACATACAGGTGAGAGACTGGTTTTCGACACAGCGTTGGGGGGGCCGGAAATAGCTCAGTGGTAGAGCGCCGGGCTCGAAATCTCTCGGTGATCCTGAAGTCACGGGTTCGAATCTTCCGCCGGGCCGTTTCGCTACAACGGGGAGGATTTTTCCCTCGGGAGTTAACGACATTGGTTCTGACTCCATTTCCCATGCAGTCATTCAAATGAGAATTATAAACCGGGGTTCCGTGTGTGTGAACGCACGCGTAACATCTTTGCACACACCGTCAGATCCCATTACCAGCTTGTTCAGAAGACAAGGCCAGTTTTTGGCTGTTGGTATGGATGACCACGTTTACACATAGCATGCACCTTCCCGAAGTTGGAGTACGGCTGCCTTAATGACGGGATAAAAATGGTCATACACAACAAAAACTCCACTCACGCCCTTTCTTGGGTAGTTGGGATTACACCCTGCCTCCCTCAAGGCAAGAGCTCAGCAGAGTGTCAGCCTGCGTACGTAGAAAGAGAGAAAGAAAAGAAAACAACACAGCATTGGTGAGTACAGCAGAAACACCACGGGGCCAGCTTGAAGTAGCAGAAGATCTTCAGAGAAGAAGCCCCAGTCATACAAGTTTTTTTTTTTTTTTTTTTTGTCGCTTCTGAACTTTTTTTTCGCTTTCACTGATCTTTAAAAGTGTATGTGTAATAACTACGCCAAACAACATGGACAAACAAAACACAAGACAAATACACGACACGTTTCGACCTCTTAGGTCTTCTTCAGGCAAAGATAAACAACACTCTGGACAACTACAAATCCAAAAAAGGAACAACAGTCCTCATCTTTTCAAATTCGCGTGTTGTTTATCTTGCCTGAAGAAGACCAAAGAGGTCGAAACGCGTCGTGTTTGTCTGCGATTCGTTTGTCCATGTTTGTTTTGGCGGAGTTATATTTTACATACACTTGTTAAGATCTGTGCAGATTTCGGCTTGCAGTCGCCTCACTTTGAACTAACATTATACTACTACTGTGTATGGGGGGGGGGGTGGGGGGGGGGGGGGGGGGGGGGGGGGTGGGGGGGAGGCAAGCTGCATCCAGGTCATGACACCTAGATGTCCTGTTTTCTGCTGCCACAAACATTTTGGCCTGCAGAGGATTCGAACCTGTACTCCCACTGGATGGTCGAGCGTCTCTCAAGGCCAACTCGCTCTGTTTATTTTCAGTTCAGTGCTTGTGGTTTATAGCTCAGCCGACCCCAAGGGGCCGTATCGGGGCTGATCACGTCTTTCCCCACGTAGCTCTCGTGCGCCTGTTTCTCAACGTGGGGAATTTTAAGCCCAGGGAAGTTCTCTTTTTGTTGCCCCTCGACCAGATCCAGCTGGAACTCTTTTCCGGCTGTTCCTGCCACCGTGCTGGATTGTGAGCTGCAGAACTTGGTAGAAACTGTAGCCCGGCGGTTTAAGCACTGGATTGCCATAGGAAGCGAGGGCAAATCGTGGGTTTATGGTTTGAGTCTCGGCGTCGCGCCCGCCCGCTTTATGTTTTTCTTCTCCCTCTGCCCGCCCGCCATCTCCCTTGGCCATCCCGCTCCATATCTCCAGAGTGAGGGATCTGAGGATTGGTGTTTTCAAATGAATTAAAAAACCCGAAGCTCCTGTGTGCAGCATGCCGATTAGCGCATGTTAACGAGTCCAACGTAGGTGTTGTCCTGGGAAAAACTCTGTGGAGGGGAAACAACCACGTAGGAAGAAGAGACATGGGTGGTGGCGCTGGACCATGTGCTGCCGGGTCTCCAAGGGGAGGGCACTGGAATAAATTTGTAGTGGCGATAAAAGTTATGCAGTTACAATACAGTACAAAACAGTACAATACAACACAATACCATGAAATACAACATAATACAGTATAATACATACCGTTATAATGCAAATACAATGCAACACACGCAACACAACACAACACAACACAATTCGATTCCTTGCAATGCATGTATTTATAATCGTTTTTTCAACTCCAAACTGAACATCCCAGAAGAACCTTTCCTGTGTAATACATTGTTGATAGAGATCAACAAACTAACCAACGTAGACGTAAGACACAAGTACACTGCAGTTGAAAAATCGATTTTTTTCCCTTTCTTTTTTTTCTTTCTTTGCATTCCCCTTTTCGCAATCCTTTTTTTTTTTTTTTTTGTGCACTTTTGATTTTTTGTTGATTCTGAGCGCACAAAACAGAATGCGAAATAACTTTTTTTTTAATATATACAGTATAAAAACAGACAACTGAAAGTCTTTAAGAATATGTTCTTCAGCTGTCACGAAAAAAAAACACTCCCCTGATGATGACCGAAATGTTCTGTGTTTGTGTAAGAAGACATGCCATTCTGTTCTGGTGTCTGTATTTTGGTTTGTTTCCGGTAAAGCTGTATTTTGTCTTTGGTTACTTTCCGGTAAAGCTGAAGTTTTGTGGCCCCTCCTCTTTCGGTGTGTTCCTCCGGTAAATCTATCAGTTACTTTCCGGTAAAGCTGAAGTCCGTTTCAGTCTTTTCTTTTCTTACATTGGATCTGTTTTGTTGAGAAGATTGAGAACGACACGCGGTGGATACGAAAGACGATCTGGGGCTGAGAGACCGGACAAGAGGTTGGTGTGCATGATGCAGGAGTTTACTGAATATTTGGACCCTCAGCCGTGAGTCTGTCGTCTGATTGATTGTTGTCGTTTTGTTTTTTTTTTAATCTTTCCAGTGTGTGTGTGGTGTGTGTGGTGTGCTGTGTGTGTGTGTGTGGTGTGTGTGTGTGTGTGTGTGTGGTGTGTGTGTGTGTGTGTGTGTGTGTGTGTGTGGTGTGGTGTGTGATGTGTGCGTGCGTGTGTTTGGGCGTGTGTGTGTGTGTGCGTGTGCGTGTGTGTGTGTGTGTGTGTGTGTGTGTGTGTGTGTGTGTTGTGGTGTGCGTGCGTGTATGGGCGTGTGTGTGTGCGTGTGTGTGTGGTGTGTGTGTGTGTGTGTGTGTGTGTGTGTGTGTGTGTGTGTGTGTGTGAGAGAGAGAGAGAGAGAGAGAGAGAGAGAGAAGAGAGAGAGAGAGAGAGAGAGAACATGCCTGCCATAGTCCATAGGTGCAGTCATGACACGGTGTCCCAGCATTGATGGTTAAAACTTCAGCTACATGATCCTGTTTCATGTTACTTCAGAATCAGATTTTGAAGGTTGTCTGTTTGCTGGTCTATCATACACACCCTTCTAGAGATTTACTTATTTTTAACGTTACGATAAGGGGAGAGGCGTGTCTCCCTGTCTGCCCTGGTGGATAGAGCCTTGCTGTCTGGGATCTGAGAATCAAGTTGGATTCAACCCAACCCTCGCCCCGAGACATAGAGGTTGAAGAAAAATGTCCCGTCAGTGTCGAGATCCTGCACACTCCAGAGCCCAAACCACCCCTTGGCATGCAGAGTTTTAAAGCGAATTCCGCGATCCTGATCGCCCCCCACCGCATTCAGTCTCGTGAACAACAACAACAAACACAGCACAATTGATGTGTGTTAGACTTCCTTTTCCCCCCACAAAACGAAACAAAAAGTTTTCCATTTTCCCTCCGCGAATTGAAAAAATGTTAAGGATTTTTTGGTCACTTTACATGTATAGGTCAACAGCCGAGGGTGTAAAATATTATTGACAACGCTATTGTTTCACGATGTTTTGTTAGAACGTTGTTTGCGTTTCACGGAATTCCCGTCCAAAATCGGCTCAAAAACACACATGCCTGTTGAAGTGGTGTGTTTTAACTCCAAGTTATTTTGATGAGGAAGCAACGTAAAATGCGAGCAAGTTTACGCTTGAATTGAATTCGAAGACTTCAAGAAGAATATACTGACATCTGATGAATTTAAAAGCAGTTTAGCCCCCCAACAGCATCTTCTTTAATAAATACAGACATTAACGAGAAGCTTCCCTGCAGTCAGACACGGAATGGTGCGGTCGCTCGGGTACTGTTTATGTGTGAAGGGTTCCGAACGCGCGTGGTCACATGACGGGTCAGCTTCCAAGGTTGTCCCTAAAGACGAAAGCATGGGGAATTCAGCCCCACGAACAGTGCGTCACGCTCTGCCGCCCGTGCAACGACTTTACCTTGGGGTGGCCCAGATGTGTGGTTAATGACTTCCGTACCTCTCTCGCTTAGTGAACTTCTGACTTCCGAGAAAAGGCGACAGTGGGGATGCGAGGAGAATACTTATATATTATCTCTGTTTGCCCCTGGTGTCTTTGGAAACACGGCTGCCTGGCTCGCTGCCTGGCAAAAGGTCGCGAAGGATACTTTTCCTCTCTTTGGTATGCGGCCCGCATTAGTGGAAATACTCTAGCCGTGTAAAGGCGCTCGCGTGTGTGTGTGTGTGTGTGTGTGAGAAGAGAGAGAGAGAGAGAGAGAGAGAGAGAGGGAGAGAGCGTGTCTCAGGCATATCACACTGCGCACACTTAGGAAGCCACACGCAAGACACCATTGTTAGGGCATTCACATACCTGACCTTCCACTTTTTTTTGAAGTGCGCGCACCGGGCACGAATGCTACCGTTTCAAGCGAATTGAAGTTAATTGCAAAGTGAGATTGCGACACTGCAGGCAGAAATCTAAAGAAATCTTAAAAAGTGTTTAAAATACTCCGGCAAACCGACAAGAACAAACGAATCCCACAAGACAAAACAACGACGCGTTTCGACCTCTTATGTCTTCTTCAGAAAGGCAAGATGAACCATATCAGAACAACGAAAATGAAGAACGAAGCAATCATTTATCCTATCTTGTCAAATTCGGCGTTGAATCAACGCCACCTTGCGCCGAATTTCATAAGACAGGTGATTGCTCGTTCTTCATTTTCGTTGTCCTGAATGTTGTTTACCTTGCCTGAAGAAGAGCGCCCATCTTGCGCCGACGAAGTTGACAAGAGAAGTGATAGCTCGTTCTTCTTTTTGTGATCCTGGGTTGTTGTTTATCTTGCCTGAAGAAGACCTAGAAGGTCGAAACGCGTCGTCGTGTTTTATCTTGTGATTCGTTCGGTCCGTGTCGTCCCGTGTTATTTGGTGGAGTTATTTCAGTATTTCAGACATTTTTAAAGATGTGACGAAATTGAAGTCATTGTAAAATCAACACAGCGGTCAGACATTAGCAGTAAAAACAATAATACTTCAGCGGGGTATTCCGCCCAGCTGCCATGCGTGTACTGTTGTCGATCGTCGCCCTGTATCCGGGAGAAAACTTCTCGTATGTTGTTTCACACAGGCTCACACCTGACAAAACACATTTTTTCTTTTCCCTCATTTCAGCCGATTTTTTTGGGTAGTCTCTCGTGCGCTTATGATTTTGTGCATGCGATTCAATCTCTTCAAGTCCTCAGCATGTTTTGATCTAATGAATATTTCTGTGACAGAATTAGAAAATTGAATCGAAGTAAGTGAACCGAACGCCATTTCGAAGAAGGGGAAATACGCCTGGCGTGGGTTATCTACTTCTGGGATCTGGGAAATCGATTTTGATTGGACAGCTTTAAGTATATTTTGACAGGGGAAGCTAACTCGAATAGAACGCTGTTCTGATAGAGCGGACAGGTTTCGGCCAATGCTTGAAACAGTGTTGCTCAGCCCGTCAAAGCCTGACACTCGCTACAATCTGTGGTGCATACAATCGGGTGCGTGACGTGATGTTTGACCAGGCAGCCCACCTCCTCGGATGACGTCAAAGCGGAAGTGGACATCGAGGACAAAGAGGACGACCCGGATTACAAACTGCTGTGCAAGGGCTGTCACTCTGCATCGCCTACGGCTGCAACATCGGCGGTATCGCCACCCTCACCGGCACGCCGCCCAACCTCGTCTTCAAGGGGCAGGCGGATGAGTGAGTGGAGAGGGGGGGGGGGGGGGGGGGGGGGGGGGAGATGATGGTGTTGGCGGTCATGGGTAAAGAAGTGATGGTGGTGGTGACTGATAGTGGTGGCACGGAGGATGGAATGGAGCGGGGGGAGGGGGGGAGGGAGTGGTGGTGGCGTTGACGATGAAAGGGTTGTTGGAAATCGATGGTGGTGGTGATGATGATAATGATAGTGGGGGTTCATGATGATAATGAGGATTGTCGAGGTGATGATGGTAATACGATTTTAATATCAGTTTTTGTGGTAATCTTTTTCCACTTGAGCAAGATTGGGTGAGCTGGCTCATACTAATGAACAGTTTTTTTTTTCTTTCATTTGTTCTCTTTATCGACCTCATCTTCCTTCTCATCCCCCCTTTTCATTTTTTTTTTTCTTCTTTCTCTTCATTTTTTTCTTCCTCATTCTCCTCCGTTTTTTTTTTTTTCACTTAAGACATGGTATATAGGGATTTCCCCCCTGTCTTCCCCATTACACATTAAACACCTGTGTTTGCGGAAGACATTATTTATAGGGATTTCCCTCTGTCTTCCCCATTACACATTAAACACATGTGTGTAACTGAAGACATTGTTTATAGGGACTTCCTCCTGTGTCTTCCCCATTACACATTAAATACATGTGTGTAGCTGAAGACATTGTTTATAGGGATGTCTTTCCCCCTGTCTTCCACATTACACATTAAACACATTTGTGTAGCTGAAGACATTGTTTATAGGGATTTCCTCCTGTCTTCCCATTACACATTAAACACCTGTGTAGCTGAAGACATTGTTTATAGGGATTCCCGCCCCCCCCCCCCTCCCTGTCTTCCCCGTTAGACATTAAACACGTATGTAGCTGAAGACATTGTTTATAGGGACTTCCCCTGTCTTCTTCTCCATTACACATTGAGCTGAAGACATTGTTTATAGGGATTTCCCCCCTGTCTTCCCCATTAGACATTAAGCACATGTATGTAGCTGAAGGCATTCCTCTGTCGTTTCCCATTACACATTTAACACAATGTGTGGAGCTGAAGACATTGAACTCAGGATTTTTTCAGGGGCGGGAGGGAGGATTGGGTCAGGGGGCGGGAGGGGTTGCTTGTCAGGGTTGCCTTCTTCCTTAACACATTGAAACTGAGGGACACCGGCTAACTCTTAAAATTCTTTTTTTTTTTTTTTTTTTTTTTTTTTTTTTGAGGGGAGAGAGTGGGGTTGGGGGGGGGGGGCATCTTTGGAGGCCTTTTTTCTTTTCTAAGAGGCTGGAGCGAGGGGATACTTGCTACCTGGGGCTGTCTGAAGAGGTAGGAGCCAGGCATCTCTTGTTCTCTTTCCATTGAAGAGACTGGAAGCACTGAAGACCTTGTAGATGGGGGGGGGGGGGGGGGGGGTGCTTCTGCGGGTGACACTGTAGAAGAAGAATGGTAGTAACGATCAAGACTTATGAGTTGTCGTTTCACAACCAGATCGCCACATTTTTGTCAGTCAGTCAGTCTGGTTACCTCAGTCGGACGGCCATGACCTATGACCCTCTCTCTTCAACCATGTCTGTCCCCCATCGCTGTGGGTAGGGATTATCTGGTACGTTGCTGTCTGTCCTCCTCCAGTTGGTCTATGTGAATGTGTGGAGCGGTCTGCCTCTCCACCTGTGTCCACGACTGGGGTTCCCCACGGGATGAGTCTGTATGGATTACTTCCTCTGCACTTCTAAGGCAATGTCCACTGAATCTGTGTCTTCTTTCTGCTATTGTTGTCTTTGTTTCTGGAAGGTTTCTGTATAGCGTTTTGTTGTTGCTGACATGTTGCCGCCGTGTGATGTTCTTCACAGCTCTAAACACCTTGGTATATGTCCCATCTAGCTGTTCTTTTTTTTTTTTTTTTTTTTTTTTTTTTTTTTTTTTTTTTTTTTTTTTTTGCTTTTTTATCTGCAGGGTTTTTTGTTAACGTCCAAATGCTGGAGCCATATAACAGGATTTATTCCACGGTGGCTCTGCAGAATTCCCACCTTGAGGTTGCTCTTTAGATTTTATTTCCAAATACCATCAATTTTTTTATTTATCAATTCTTATCAAGTTTTCTGTTCAGGTCTTTGCAATCCTGATGTCAACAAGACTTTGATCCAGGAGCCAAAAAAAAAAAAAAAAAGAGAAAAGATCACTGACTTGCTTTTGGACGCTACTGACCAATCACTGTAATGTTTTGGACTGACTGACTTGCTGAGTGCAAGGAGGCAGAAGGAGAAGATGAAGACAGAGAAAGAGATGAGGGGGAGGGCGAGATCAGTGCATGGACTGGACTGGCCTCACACTCAGCAAACTGCCCAAAAAAGAGCGTCTGAGAACCGGGAGGAGTGGAGGGGGAAGCTGGTTGTGAAGTCTTCTTTGGCGCCCCCAACAGTCTACAAGACTCGGGGCTAGGTGATAGGTAAATTACTGATTGTGGTGGGGGGAGAGGGGGGTGGGGGGGAGGTGTTGGAAGCTGGCTGGCTATCGAGTGACCTGTTCGCTCATTTGTTTGTTTGTCTGTTTGTTTTCAGTCTCTTCAACGAACGTTACAAGAGCCTGAAGATGGAGGAGGAGGGGGCGGGGTTGACGTTTGCCAACTGGATGGGGATGGCGCTGCCATGTCGGCCATCGTGCTGGTGCTGGGATGGGTTCTGTTGATGATCATGTTCCTCAGAGCCAAGTCAGTTTTTGTATGTGTGGGGGGGGGGGGGGGAATGAGGGGGGGATGGGGGGGAGGCCGCGGAGGGGGTGGGGTAGGGGTCGGGTGACGTTCCCCAACTGGATGAGGATGGTGCTGGCCATGTCGGTTATCGTGCTGGTGCTGGCATAGACGCTGTTGACGGTCGTGTTCCTCAGAGCCAAATCAGTGTGTGTGTATGTGTGGAGGGGGATTTGGGGAGGGCCGCGACTGTGTGTTTATGTGTGTGTGTGTGTGTGTGTGTGTGTGTGTGTGTGTGTGTGTGGTGTGTGTGGAGAGAGAGAGAGAGAGAGAGAGAGAGAGAGAGCGAGAGAGAGAGAGAGAGAGAGAGAGAGAAGTCGGTGTGTGTGAAATTTGGCGGGGAGGGAGGGAGAAGACAGTGGAGATTGTGTGGGATTGGGGGGGTGTCTGTTCTTCAAGGCAATGTCAGTGCGTGTTAGGTGGGGCGATTGAGATGGGGAAGAGAGGAGGGAGGAGGGGGGAGAGGATGTCTGTTCTTCAAGGCAATGTCAGTGTGTGTTAGGTGGGGCGTGAGTGGGGAAGAGAGAGAGGAGGGGGGGGGGGGGGGGGTCTTTTCATGTGTGTTCTTCAACACAGAGTCAGGGTAAGTAGGATGGGTAGTGGGGTGGTGATGGGAGGGAGGGGAGGGGGGGTCTTCAGTTGTGTCGTATGCTTCAAGGCAATGGCAGTGAGTGGTAGGTGAGAGGGGGGGGGGGGGGGAAGCGGGGAGAAGAAGAAGGAGGGAGGGGTCTTTTCATGTGTGTTCTTCAACACAACGTCAGAATGTGCGGGGGACGGGGAGGGGAGGGTGGGGGGGGAGTGGTGAGGGGGATCTTTTCATGGTCATGACAAACTCATTGTGTGTGGTGAGCGGGGGAGGGGAGGTGCCACAGGGAGGAGGGGAGGTGTCTATTCATGATCACATGTTCGTCGAGACAAAGTCAGAGTGTGGGGGAGGGGGAGAGGGGAAGGGGAAGGGGGAGGGGAAAAGAGATGCTTTTCATGATCAGTGTTTCTCGAGGCAAAAGTCAGTGTGAGTGGAGGGAAAGGGGGGGGGGGGGGGGGGGCAGGAAGAGGACGAGGGAGAGGGTGGTGTTGTCTTTTTATGGTCATGTTCTTCAAGACAAAGTCGGGGTGTGTGTCAGACGGGGGCGAGGAGGGGAGGGGGGAAGAGGAGAGGGGGGAGAGTCAGAGGGTTCTCATGGTCATTTTCCTCAAGAAACAAATTGGATGTATGCGTTTTGGGGTAGATAGATAGATAGATAGAGAAACAGACATGCTGAGAGAGAGAGAGAGAGAGAGACAGACAGACAGACAGACAGATAGATGGACAGAGACAGATAGATAGATAGACAGAGGGGGGGGGGGGGGGAGGTAGATAGATAAACAGAGAGAGACAGACAGATAGACAGACAGATGGATGGACAGACACAGTTAGATAGAAAGAAAGAAAGACCTTGAACACCACAATGCCTCGTGTTTAGCTTCTATATTTACTCAATGTGTGTGTGTGTGTGTGTGTGTGTGTGTGTGTGTGTGTGTGTGTCTGCGTGTGTGCGTGTGTACGTGCGCGCGCGCGCGCGCGTGTGTGTGTGTATGTGTGTGTGTGTGCGTGTGCGTGTGTGTGTGTGTGTGTGTGTGTGCGTGTGTGTGTGTGTGTGTGTGTGTGTGTGTGTGTGGTGTGCGGCGATGTTCCAGCATGTGCAAGAAGATAAGCGCAGAGCAGAAGGAAGAGTGAGGAAAGTCATCATGCAAGCGTGGAAAGACCTAGGTCCCATGACGTAAGTGTTGACGTCACTGTTACACATCATCTAGGCCTCATGACATCATTTATGACAACTTCATTGCATATTACCTAGGGCCGTTTGACGCCTTAAACACACAGTTACCTTTTGCTGTTGTGACGCCATTACTCCCAAGAACATCTGAACTTCACATTTACCTTGTCCGTCGTGGTGTGGTGTTTTCGTCGCATTCTGCCTTATTTGTTACGGGATTTTAACTCTACATCACCTTCGCTGTTATGGGGTCCTAAGTATACAATGCCTTCGCTTTTATGGAGTGTTTACTGTACATCACTTAAAGTTTTATGGGCTCCCAGAACATTGCCTTGGCTGCTGGGCTGCTGTAGGATCTTTACCATATATTATCTTGACTTTTTATAGGATCCGTACGATAAATTAGCCTGGCTGTTGTAGGATCTTTTCCATATATTATCTGGACTTTTTTATAGGATCTGCACAATATATTAGCCTGGCTGTTGTAGGCTCTTTACCGTCTTATTTTGAATTTTACAGGGTCAGTGCTGTACGCTGCTATAGGATCTTTTGCTGTACTACATTACCCTTGACTTTAATAGGCTCTGTGCTAAACAGTAGCCGGGCTGCTGTAGGATCTTTATCATACATTATCTTGACTTTTAACAGGGTCTGTACCATACATTGTCCAGGCTGCTGTAGGGTCTTTATTATACATTATCTTGACTTTTTGTAAGGTCTGTACTACAGCCTGGCTGTCGTAGCCTAGGATCTTTACCATATACTATCTTGACGTTTTATAGGGTCTGTACGATATATTAGCCTGGCTGTTGCAGGGTCTTTAGCATACATTATTTGGATTTTTATAAGGTCTGTACGATACATTAGCCAGGCTGTTGTAGGATCTTTACCATACATGACCTTGACTTTTATAGGATCTTTACCATACGTGACCTTGACTTTTATAAGGTCTGTATTATACATTAGCCTGGCGCTATAGCCTGTGTGCGTCATTCTGGCCATCATGTGAGTGTGGATGTGTCGATGTGTATATCAGGATGGCAGAGGTCATAGTACTGGTTCTCTTCGTCATTGTGGCCGTCATGTGGATGTGTCGATGTGTGTGTCAGGATGGCAGAGGTCATAGTACTGGTTCTCTTCGTCATTGTGGCCGTCATGTGTGTGGATGTGTCGATGTGTGTGTCAGGATGGCAGAGGTCATAGTACTGGTTCTCTTCGTCATTGTGGCCGTCATGTGGATGTGGATGTGTCGATGTGTGTGTCAGGATGGCAGAGGTCATAGTACTGGTTCTCTTCGTCATTGTGGCCGTCATGTGGATGTGGATGTGTCGATGTGTATGTCAGGATGGCAGAGGTCATAGTACTGGTTCTCTTCGTCATTGTGGCCGTCATTTGAGTGTGGATGTGTCGATGTGTATGTCAGGATGGCAGAGGTCATAGTACTGGTTCTCTTCGTCATTGTGGCCGTCATATGGATGTGGATGTGTCGATGTGTGTGTGTCAGGATGGCAGAGGTCATAGTACTGGTTCTCTTCTCGTCATTCTGGCTGTCACGTTTGATGTGGATATCTTGTGTGTGTGTGTCAAAATGACAGAAGTCATAGTGCTGGTTCTCTTCGTCATTCTGTCCAGGATGTGGATGTGGATGTCTATGTGTGTGTCAGGATGGAGTGGCGGAGGTCATAGTGCCAGTTTTCTTCGTCATTCTTGCCTTCATGTGGATGGGGGTGTGTCTATGTGTGTGTCAGGATGGCGGAGATCCTAGTGCTGATTCTCTTCATCATTCTGGCTATCATGTGGATCAGCAGAGACCCCAAGGAGACTCCCGGCTGGTCCTCTTGGTTCATGAAGGGGTGAGAACACTGTCTGTCTGCCCTCCTCTCTCTCTCTCTGTCTGTCTCTGTCTGTCTGTCTGTCCCTCTCTGTCTGTCTGACTGTCTGTTCCTCTCTCTCTCTCTCTGTCTCTGTCTGTCTGTCTGTCTCTCTTTCCCCTCTCTCTCTGTTTCTATCTCTCTGTCTCTGTCTCTGTCTGTCTGTCTCTCTCTCTCTCTCTCACTCTCTCTCTCTCTCTGTCTCTGTATGTTTCTCTCTGTCTGTCTATCTCTCTCTCTCTGTCTTCTCTCTGTCTCTGTCTTTCTCTGTATCTGTCTCTGTCTGTCTGTCTCTGTCTGTCCTATGTCTCTGTCTCTGTCTTTCTCTTTCTCTCTGTCTTTCTCTGTCTCTGTGTGTCTGTCTCTCTTTCTCTCTGTACCTGCCCGTCTGCGTGTCTTCCATGTTTGCCCGATTTTTCTTCTTAGCTGATAACATTTTGGTGATATCTGGCTGTAGCTGTATATATTAGAAAGATTGCAAGGAAACTGTGAAGACCGTAGACCCGTGTTCACAAAACGATCCCAATCTTTCCACACACTAAACAAATGTCGAAATTGTCCGTTCTGATATGTTTATTCTTAAATTGTCCGTGCTGTTGCCCTCACCTTAATTACCTGTATGCCTAAAACCGCCATTTTACCTTGACTTTCCTATATCTATATTGGCCGATATTTACATTAC
>JADBJO010027282.1:0-5000 GCA_016801955.1 Conus betulinus
AAAAAAAAGGGAATGAAAAAAATGAAAAAAAGAGAGGAGAGAAGAGGAAAGAAAAGGAAAGAAAAAAATCAGTTCGGATTTATGGTCGGATGGGGAGAACAAACAACAAAGGAATGAGAATGAACGGGAAAAGAAAAAGCACCCTCACCCCCATCCCCCAAAAAAGATGAAAAAAAAAAAAGAAAAACAAAAAACACGAAAAAGAAAAAAGAGAGGAAAAAGAAAAGAAAGAACAGAAAAAAAAGGGGGGGGGGGGGGGGGGGGGGGGGGGGGGAAGACAAATTCGTTTGGATTTTTCTGAGTCTACCAACTATAAAATTGATCAGGTAAAACCAATGTTACACACTTTTTTTTTTTTTTTTTTTTTTGAAGGGACTAAAACGTATCAGAATAAGGTTGGGAATCGTCGAGCACCTTGCACAAATGCAACAGTTCACTAGTAACAGTTTCCGTGTCTTGAATTAATAGAAGATCGAGGTGAGAATGTACAAGGCATGTATGTTCATACAAATGTGAAATTAATAGATTGAGGCAAGAACTATGCGATGCCTTTATGTTCATATCAGTTTGAAATTAATCGAAAATTGAGGTAGAAACTGCGCAAAGGAATTTATGTTAGAATAAACGTGAAATAAATACAACATTGATATAAAAAGCTCTGCAGCGTGTATATCCACATATATCATACGAACTTATCAGCAGAAGATTGAGGCCAAAACTGAGTAATCTATTCATGCTCATATGAATGTGAAATGAACAGAAGATTGAAGCAAAAACTGCACTACATTCACATTCACTTACATGTGAAATTAACATATGATTAAGAATAGTGCACTATACTTATAATCCAATAAATGATGAATTAACAGAATGTTGAAGCACGAATTTGCAATATATTGATGTTCGAATGAATGGAAAATTGAATACATCTCAACCGATCTGCTATTTGTAAATGAAATCAGCTAATTGAGAGAAGATCTGTGCAACCACCTATGTTCATGCGCGTGTGAAATATCCAGACTATTGACATGAGAACTGTGTAACATATAGACTCAAAGATTTTCCACTACATATAATATTGTTTACGTAACGATTTTAGTTTTTCAGCAACTTATTTCCTTACCACTCTTTCTTTTTCTTTTACTTTTCTACCCTTCGCTGGCTGCTTTGGGGTGCTGTTTTTTTTTTTTTTTTTTTTTTTTTGTAATCTTGGTGGCGAGAACACCACAGAATTCTAGACTGTGGTGTATCCCCACTTGATGCCAAGGGAGCACAGACAATGAGCCGTGTGTCCCTGATGAGTCCGATCCAGCGGACGAAAACGCCTCAGAGCAGGCGACATGAAGAGTTCTGTCTTCAGGATGGATCACAAGGGTCCCCATAGGCTGCTGGTGAAGGATTTCATGTTCGTCATCTGTTTCCCTGATTAGTCATTCCACCCCACCCCCCCCCCCCCACCCCCACCCCCCCCCCCCCCCGCCCCCACTCCCCCTCACTTTTCCTCCCCGGTTTCTTTATGAATCTTGGCTATGTCATTAATGTAATGATGGAGGAATTGTTAGCCTATACTTGTTTTTCCCCGCACTGTTATATTGTTCAACACCGCAAGCACATCGAATATTCTTGACATATTTTGTTCTAAATGCATTTATTTAACCGAAATGATAAGGAGAGAAATTGTTTACTGTGTCTTGGATATAATCCTATGTTTGTATAACGGTTTACTGGATTTACTGACGAAAGCCCTTTTTAAAGGATCACTTGCTCGAGAGTTCGTACAACAAAGTATAGAAGAGTCGGGTTTGTGTATTCGGGGGAGAACATTTTCTTTGTAGTATTCCTCAAAAGAGGCTCGTTGTATATACACACACACACACACACACACAACACAACACACAACCACACACAAAATTATACATCCGTCTATGTCTATCTATCAATCTATATGAACAAACCATATAATGAAACGAAAACAAGGGGTTTTGTTTTGTTTTGTTTTTGTTTGTTTTTTTTTGGTGTTTTTTTTTTTTTTTATTTTTTTTTTTTTTTTTTTTTTTTTGGCACATTTTTTTTGTTTTTTTGCAACTACTGGCACGAAGCACTGGGCGCTTCCCCATGGGACTTCTTTACTGTTATTTGGAACTACTGGCCCATCGAAACACTCCTTGACTGTCTATTTTGGAACTACTGGCCCCATCGAAACACTTCTTGACTGCCTATATTGGAACTACTGGCCCATCGAACTAAACGAAAAAACTCCTTGACTGTGCCTTTCTCTGATTGTCATCAATGAGAGAATGAAAAGTTGGCCGGCGCGGGAACAAACCGAAAATGAGCCCACAAACAGAGATGATCCAATATTAATTACGGTGATGTAAACACTGCGCATGTACGCTCTCCCATCAAATAAACAAGTGGATTGTACAGCGCTTAGAGCTTGGTCTCTAGCCGAGAATAGGCGATATATATAAGTATCATACCAGTAGTCATTACCATTATATATATAGATATATATATATATATATATATATATATATTATATATATATATATTCATATATATAAGTATCATTACCATGATAATGATATATATATATATATATATGATATATATATATAGATTTATATGTGCTGAACAATGAAGTTGTGGGAGAAAAGTGTAGGCTAACAATTCTTTTTCAGTCATTATAGTAATGACTTGGCCAAGATTTTAATTAAAAAAAAAAAAAAAATGAAGATGAAGAAAATGGGGGGAATATATGATAAATATGAGAAACCCTTCACTAGCCGCCTGAGGGAACCATCGTACTCCTCTTCGAAAGCAGATCTATTTGTATTGTGTGTGTGTGTGTGTGTGTGTGTGTGGGTAATCTTCTCCTGTGACTTTGACGTCATCTTCCCTAGGCTGTGGGCGGTCACCATAGTCGGTCGGACGGCAGGAATTGTCGCTTTTATGGTTACAGAGCCTCTTTATTATCAAAAGTAATTCAAAGTAATTTGTTGTTTTTTCTCTGTTTTTTGCTTTTTTTTGTTGTTAAATACTCATTTCATAAAATCGAATTTGATTTGAAATAAATTACCATCTGATGAACAGCCATTTCATACCGTGTGCAGACATATACATATACCTTAACATCTAACGTGTGTAAGCGTTCTACGCCCTGGTATGGCCCCTCGAGGTCGGCAGGATTTGAAATGTGTAAGCGCCGTTCGCTTGCACACACATTGTATGGAAGCGCAAGTCACGTACACATACACAGGCAGCACTAGCACACCCGAACGAAAATGCAAACACGTGCGCGCGCACACGCACACACACACACACACACATGTAACGGTGTTGACAGTATGGAGAAGATATCCAGGGCCTAACTAGGACGATAGATCTGCATACGCAGGCCGATACTCCTGCGGACACCCCCTGTATAGGGAGTGGAGTTTTGTGTGTATGACCGTTTTACATCCCGCCATTAAGGCAGCCATACTCCATCTTCGGAGAAGGTGCATGCTGGGATTTTACCTGTGTAAAGTGTCATCCACACCAACGGCCGAACCGGCCTCTTCCGAAAGTTGGTCATGGGATTTTAACTGTGTGCAAGATGTTGTGCGTGCGTTCACACAGGGAACCTCGGTTCATTCGAAGGACTGTTTGGGGAATGGAGTCAGAACCAATGTTAACTCCACTTACTTTCAGTTTAGGTTAACCTAGCTGTAGCCCCTACGCCCTGAAGCCTCGTGGCTTCACAGGTGTGGTGTAGCGTATATGGACTAACGCACACACAGTGGCGCGTCCTTTATGAACTTGGAACTGAACTGAGCTGAACTGTCGAACTCGGTTTGAGGAGTAGGGGCGCACGTGATCATCGTGTTCATCGGTTCCCCCCTTCCCCCCTACCCCCTTCCTCCCGGATGTCTATTACTGGTGTTACTATGAATGCACGTGACTTACGGATTTAGATTGTGTGTGTGTGTGTGTGGTGTGTGTGTGTGCGTGCGTGTCGTGCGTGCGTGCGTGTGTGTGTGTGTGTGTGTGGTTCGATTGAAAAACATGGTTGTTGAAGTGTATAGCTCTTATCATTTATACGTCACCCGACCACGCAAAGCCTTTTTAACAGAGCTGTCAAACTAGTACCGCTGAAACACACACACACACACACGTGCGCGCGCGCGCGCGCGCGCGCGGACGTACGCACGCACACACACGCAGTTTCTCATGCACGCGCTACACGTAATCCACACATATTTACAGGGGGAGAGAGAAGGCACACACACACACTCACGCGCGCGCGCGCGCGCGTGCGCACACACACATACGCGCGCCGCACACAACACACACACACACACGGACACACACACTCACGGACATACACATACACACAAACACACACACGCACACGGACACACACACGAACACACACACACACGAACACACACACAACCACACACCACACACAACACACACACACACATACGCGCGCGCGCGCGTCACACGCTGAACAGATCAGATCATCCTAAGGATTGTATCCTGATAGAGAGCAACAGGAACAACAGATCGTGACGTGGTGGTTTTGATCCCTGACCTCCTGATGGCAGAGGATACTAGCTTCAGCTGAGAGAGCTAGAAATTTCTCTCCTGTCCTCACGCCCAGATTAACAAAAAACAAACAAACAAAAAAACAAAAAAAAACAAACAAAACAAACAAAAAAAAAAATCCTGAATATATTCAAGAAGGCCTATTTTTGTGTGTGTGTGTGTGTGTGTGTGTGTGTGTGTGTGTGTGTGTGTGTGTGAGAGAGAGAGAGAGAGAGAGAGAGAGGAGAGAGAGAGACAGAGAGAGAGAGAGAGAGAGAGAGAGAGAGAGAGAGAGGAGAGAGAGAGAGAGAGTGACAGAGAGACAGAGACAGAGAAGGGAGGAGCGGGCTTGAGAGAGAGGGCACACACACACACACAGACACACACACTCACACATCACACACACACACACACACACACACACACAC
>JADBJO010027282.1:7500-21509 GCA_016801955.1 Conus betulinus
ATTTATCTGTTGATGCTGTCCGTGATTGTAGAAAAATTCAGGGGGAAACCGTACACACGGGCGGCAAGCGGACGAGCCGGAATAATCAAGGAACAATGTCCACATACACAAGATCTCCTCCTCAAGCACACACACACACACACACACACACACACACACACACACACACACACACACACACACACACACACACACTGCACAACAAATAGGTATGGACAAGAAACGAACAAGCTGGAAGAAATAAATAAATGCATCACGAAAATCTTCAAACAAACAAACCCCTTTCCCCCTCCCTCCCTCCAATCGAGCATGTATTGGCATTAAATGAACAGGCGGGATAAAACTATATCCCCCCCCCCCCCCCCAAAAAAAAAAAAAAAAAACAAACCACCAAACCAAAACCCAAAAAAAAAAAAACAAAAAAAAAAAAAACGATAAACAAATAATAACTATGTATTTTCTATTATCCCCCCCCCCCCCCCCTCCCCTCCTCTACTACTCATACCCCCCGCCTAATCTTTTTTTTCCCCACATCAAAAACAACATATTATTCTGAAAACTGAATGCGTGACGAATTTGTCTGCCTGATCAATTAGTTACGTCAATTAAAGAGAGGAGAGAGAGAGAGAAGAGAGAGAGAGATCTCTATGATATGTGTAAATGAACACTTCATCAGAACCAAGACCATTAGAGAGAAAAACCAAATCTCCCCACTGGGGGGGGGGGGGGGGGGGGGGGGGGGGGGGGGGGGGGGGGGAGAGATAGAGAGAGAGAGAGAGACGTTGGTGATGGAGAACGTTTCTGAACAAGAAACCACACACACACACACACACACACACACACACACACACACAGAAGGTAAAAAAAACAAAGCTACTTAAAAAAAAAAAAAAAAAACCCCCCCCCCCCCCCCCCCCCCTTCCCCACCAGTAAACGCCGGCACACATACAGCACACCAACCCAAACTGAAGGCAGATGACGTCATCGACCAGGTCCACAGCAGGTGACGTCATAGGCACGGGCAGCACGAACGACAAAAACAGGGTCATACAACACCATAGAGTTAGTTACCTTTTTTCATCACAATGCGCAAGGCATAAAAACAAACAAACAAACAGAAAGAAGAAGAAGAAGAAAAAAAAAAAAACCCACTGAGATCCATATCCCCTCACCACAAATACGTTCGCTAGTCCGATGGATTATTAACTCCCTTATCAAGGAAACAAACAAACAAAAAAATGGTTGACATCTCCAGTGCAAAATATTTCTAAAGAAAAAAAATAAATTAAAAAAAATAAAAAAAGGTGCACACATGCCGAGTGGCCAAGACCTGAGGCGGGCAAACTGAAAAGGTCAAGGGGTTGGTGCCTTCCTCCCTCCCTCCCTCCGGCGACATGGTTTCTCTGCTGGTCCAACGACACTCGGACTCGCCCCCGGCCACAAAGCTACGGACCCCCAGCGGGCTAATTCTGGCCAGTTCTGAGCAGCAGCGAAATCTACCAGCCTCTGGGGAACAGGTTTGTTTTGTTTTGTTTCGTTTTTCTTTTATTCCCCCCAAACACTGTTCCGATCGACACATTTTTTTTTTTCTTTGAATCCCTTACCCGCCAGATAATGAAACTGGCACGGCGCGGTTTTTTTTTTTTTCTTTCTTCCTTATTTAAAAAAAAAAAAAAAAGCGTAAATAGGTTTTATGAAAATTGTTTGGCATTGTAGGTGTTCGTATTGAATTTTTGAGATAAAAAAAGTTACACTTTATCCAATGGAATGGTTGTGTGTGTGTGTGTGTGTGTGTGTGTGTGTGTGTGTGTGTGTGTGTGTGTGTGTGTGTTCGTTCCCCAAGGAATCAACATGTGCGTTTTGTGGTCGCTGAAGGTGAAGCAGTTGGGGGACGCCATGTCGGGACGGGTCCGAGGCTGGCATCAAGTCACACTGTGTGTGTAGCCTATCCGGGGCTACATCTCGGCTTTCGAACACATGACCCACGGTTGATCTCTTGCATTGTACTGCAATGTAGCACACTGCACCATACTGCGTTTCACTGCACTGTATCACATCACACTGTATGGTGCTGTCCTGTAGTATATCATACTGAGTTACAGTATATTGAATTGTGCTGCATTATTTTGCCTTGTGCTGTAGTTATTATATTGTGTTATATTCATTGAGTTGTGCTGTGTTATGTTTTTTTTTTTCTGCATTGTATTACATTGTATTGTATTAATACTGTATTGTATTGTACTGTGTTATTTTGTATGACACTGTATTGTATTACTTTGTATCATACTATACTGTATTTTACTGTATTATATTTCGTATTGTACTGTGTCATGTTGCAGTGTCTTGTACGGTACTGTGTTTATTTTGTACGGTACTACATTGTATTGTACTGTATGTTTTGTACTGTACTGCATTACATTGCATTCTCTTGTATTCATATTGTATTGTACTGTATGATATTGTACTGCATTATATTCCGTTGAACTGTATTATATGGGTTGTTCTGTATCCTATTCCATGGGACTGTACTGTGTTATGTTGTACTGTACCAACACAAGGGAATTTTCTGAGCAAAATTCGGGCTGATCACTTTCTCCCAAGGACAGACAGACAGCACGCCACCTTAGTACAGCGCCACATTTTTTTTTTTTTTCCCCAATCCGCCCATGACTTTTGGCTGACCTCCAAAAACGAGCAGCACGTGTGGGCATGACCCAGTATGTCGCCACAGACAACAACACCACACCCTTTGTGACCTGTGGGGGATCTTTAACCTGCGGAAACAGAAAATGGTTTGCACATGGGATCTCTGGGCTTTGTCGTCGTCGTCTAATAAAAAAAAAAAAAAAAAAAAAAAAAAAAAAAAAAAAAAAAAAAAAAAAACGCAGCACTCAGACCACCAACTTCAGATCAAATGAAAAAAGGGTGTTATTTATATAAAAAATAAAAAAAAGAAGAAACAAACAAACACAAAAAGAAACAAATTCTCCCCCTCCTCTTGAAAAAAGAAAAAGTGAAATCAAACTAAAAAAAAAAAAAAAAAAAAAAAAAAAAAAAAAAAAAAAAAAAAAAAATTATCTCGTGATGCTCGAACCAGCGGCGCGCGCGCGCGCTTTTCTCGCGCCTCTCCGTCGATGCACGTGGATTGGACATCCACACTACCCACCCATCCTCCCTTCACACCTGCGCGCGCGTGGTAGTGGTAGGTGTGGCTGGCCGCACCTTTGTAGCCTACGTCACCCTGGACAAAAAGAAAAAAAACCCAGCTGTGTGATCCCATTTCACGCCCAGACCAGGGTAACAAAAAAAAGCGATGGTTATCCATATCATCCCACAACGTAAGCCAGGGGTACCGCTTGCTTACTACATGGAATCGCGCGCGCGAACGTGTGTATGATTTGACGGAAGTGACGTCAGTCCGCTTACCAACGTCCGCCACGTTTGACACTCTCCCCAGACTCGGGGGGGATTCGTTTGCAGCATAGGCATTATCGCCACCTAACTTTCTTCAGCCTCTTTCTTCCGGCCCGGCCACTACCCCCCCCCCCCCCCCCCCCCCCCCCCCCCCCCCCCGCCCCTCCCCCTTTCCTTAACCTCTACCACCACCACCTTCCCACCCTGGTTCTGTCTTCTTCCCTCTTACAAGGTTTTGATGCTGATCTGTTTTGGAATCCCTCAGAATTGAAACAGGGGGACATGACTCATATCGAAATCAGTCACAGCATCACAAGAAAGAAACAAGCCAACAGACTTGAAAAAGGAAGATGGAAAGAAAGATAGAAAGGGAAAAACGATTAAAAAAAAAAAAAGGGAAACTAAATTTGGTAAAAACATTTGTCGTCGTTGTGTGTTAATTCATACAAATAAAATGCACTGAAGAAGGTCTTTTCGAGAAAATGCTCGAGAAAGAGGCTTATAACAAAAAAAAATCCAGAAAGAGAGAGAGAGAGAGAGAGAGAGAGAGATGAGAGAGAGAGAGAGAGAGAGAGACAGACAGAACAGACAGACAGACGAGAGAGAGACAGAGACAGACACAAAGAGAGATCGTGAAATTTTCCGCTGGAATTAAGCATTTTCTGTGTGAGCTGTCCAAAATCTGAAATTTTTTTTTTTCATATCTCAACACCATTCACTTCCTTTAACCCCACACACTTCCTTTAACCCCATCAACGTCACAGGATGCCACCACAGACTATCTCGGATATACTCCCACCCGGCGCACCAGCAACAACACCACAGACTGGGATTTTCCAGAGCAGACAACAGCTTTTCTTTGAAATCATTCCGTCATCTGCGTTCGGGGCCCACAAAGCCCACCCACAACGCTCCTCCTACTTCCAAAACATGAAGTTCTTCTTTTCTTTTTTTTTTTTTGTCACAGACCCAAGAGACAGAAACAACACAGGTATGGTGGAGTAAGTCGTCATATAAACGCCACTTTTTTTTTTTTTTTTTGTAAAGTAGTAATCTCCTTTTCATTTTTTGCTGCCAAACAATTGGAGGGACTGGGGGGTGGGGAGGGGGGAGGGGGTGGGCACGGAAGGGAGATGAGAGCGAGGGAGTCATGAGGAGGAAAAGGGGAGCATAGGAGATGTTGGGGGAGGGGGTAGTGCCGCACGAAGAGTGGGGGGGGGGGGTGGAGGAGGGGGGGGGGTGGAGGTTCCAGGACAGTGCACTCAGATCATCACGGAATCAAAGAATCCATCACAGGCAAGAGCTGTCTGGCTTGGAACGTCAAAAGAGGACGTGGAGACGGGGGAGGGGAGGGGCGAAGGGGAGAAGAGGAAGGCAGAAGGCGCCCAATCCACATCACAAGACGAAAAAGTCCAGCAGGGGCTGGTGGGCTCAAGCGCCGGCCTAGCTCCCATCCACCTCCACAAGACCAGTTCAAGAGTTGTGTTTGACCCTTCCATCCACCGCCCCCCCGCCCGGCCACGGCAGGGCGGCCACAGACACCCCCTCCCCTTGAAGCGCCTCGGCCCGCCCGCCCCCGCGCGCTGCAAGACGCCATCTCCCCGTCAGGATGCTCTTGGGGACCGCACAGAAGTCCTCATTCGCGCATCCCCCGTCCCCCTCTCCAGCCAGCCATGGCCGCAGGATTCCATTCGCGCCCCATCAGCGAACCGTCTCCGGGGCCACGTGCCCCTGCCCCTGCGCTCCCCCCTCTTTTTCTCTCTTATTCTCGTCCAGCGTACCAGCAGGGCGAACTTGGCTGACTCTTCACTCTGCGCCCTGACAGTCGTTGTGGGCTCATGTTTACCTATGGTTCTCCTCGCTCGCGTGTGCCAAACCGCTTTGATGTCTAGCTGCTGGCCGTGCACAGTGTGTGCGGGGGAGTGCTGTGGGGGGGGCGGAGAAGAGTACACAAAGGAGGTAAAGAGTCTGCAATGGCGCAGTCGAGAAGATGGAGGGAAGGTGTGAGAAGAGCAGGAGGAGACGTGAGGGAACGGACAAGTGACGAAGAAACCCTGCGAACGGGACAGTATATAGAATCTGCTTCTTCTCTTCACCTTTCATCGTCTCTTTTCTTCGCGAAGGAGGAAATCGACTGCCAGACAATGTCCCGAGGATGACACACGCAAAATAGCCAAGCCTCACAAAACAAGCTGTGACCGTATGGTGAACAAGATTGCATTTCATCTTCCCCCCCCTGGCTGTTCCTGGACCATCTGCTTCTTCTACTCCACGGTCTGCTACTTCGCGCTGTAACGCAGTCAGAGCAGAAGAAACCATCCCAAAGGAATACCCCGGCCCCCCCCCCAACTCTCTCCCTCCCCTCTCGCCCTCTTACTCTTGTTGGTTTGGTTGTTCGGTTTTGTTCCGTTTTTTTTTTTTTTGCCTCAATGGGACACGCGAGGCCGTGAGGCGTGCTCTGTGCGCTGGTGGGTGTCTGTGAGATCATAGTTGTTGTGGTGGCTCGTGTGGTGTGCGCTCGCGCGCCTCCCGCGGTCGGCGATGCGTGCCTATTGGTGTCGCTAGTGTTTCTGGCCCGTTCTTCCCGCGTCGCGTGCTGACCTATTCTAGCTCCGCGACTACTCTGCAAGCGCTGGCACAGCGGCCACAGACCCACTCGGCGCCGCAGTCTACGTGCGGCCTAATTTACAGAGACGTCTGACCACGCCCAGCTCGCCACAGCCGAAGCGCATCAGCCAGTTGTTAAGAATACTTCTTGGGAACTGCCGGCCCCAACGAATACGAACGTACTTTCTGCCAAAGAGGTCAGGTGTTTCCACACGCGCTGCCATGCACTAAGTTTGTCATATTAGGAGCTCGTCACCGGATGTAGACAACAACTGCAACCACAGATTGAATTTTTAGGGAAAACGTGGGCTACCCAACCAATGTCCCTCCCCCCCTCTCCTCTCTCCTGCTCTCCTCCCTCCTTTCTGCCTCAACACCGTCACCAGCCACAGACATTCGGTCACTGAATTCTCCGCCGGACAGCGGCGCCACTACACTACAACACGCGCTCTTACGTATTTGAATGTACATACCATACACGCGCACACAACTAACATCTTCCACACAGCGTGAATCAGCAGTACCACGTCAACCACGATCACACTTTCAACCTCAAAACTGGCAACATCTGAACACCAACACAGCCAGCCGGCGTATATATGCCGTCCGCCTGGTTGTGGGCTGGAGCGTGGAGACGAGAGATGGTCGAGTGCGGACAGGGAGATTGAGTACGAGGCGCAGTAAGGTGGCGCATCGAGATACGGAGATAAGATAGACATCTGAAGGCTTACGATCATGAGAGAGGAGCACCAGTGCGCCTCGCTGCAACGTTGTACGCGCATAGCTTGTTCACCTACGAAAGCACATAGACTACACACGACGCTGCAAGAAAAAGCCGCAGGCCGTTCGCCTTCTGTCTCACCAGCTCACCAGACACCTGCTGCCCCCCACACCCCCCCACACCCCCCCACCACACCCCACACCACCACACCCACACACACACACCACCCCTCCACTCACCACCCCCCCCACACACACACCCCCCCCCACACACACATCCCCTCGACACCACGCGCCCACACACCCCCCCCACTCAACAAACACACACACCCCCCCCCACACCACACACACACCCCACACACACCCCCACACACACACCCTACCAACACCACACACACACCACACACACAACCACAACACCACACTAACACCACACACACACACACACACATCACCCACCCAACACACACACAACACACACACACCCACACACACACACACACAGCTGACCTTTTCACTCACACACCACACACCACACACACACGATGGCCCACAGCCACACACACCGAGCGGAGTGTACATACACACATCCGCGGCTACTCTGCACATGCACGACTCACCACACACACACCCGACACACACACACACACCACACACCACAACACAACCTGACATCACACACTCACAACACAACTCGACATCACACTACTCTCTACACACATCTTACACTACACACATCACCCTACACACACACCCACACACGACCCAGCACACCGACACCACAACACACACACATTCCGCTTCACCATCAGCAACTTGATAATACTTACCCCAGCAGGCGAGCCGAACGGCTAGGTAGGCTTCAGTCGCCAAGTCCCCCCTCGCCCAGCGCGTTGGGCTACTGCGTAATCAGACCTTCCGCCAAGTCGTAGCCACGAGACCCTCCTCTTACAAACCTCCTCTCATCTCAGCTCAGTCATTAAATCACGTTATCCATCCCGCTGTTTTGAAACTCGTTGCGCAGGTTGTCCTCGCCACGTTCTAAGCGCGGATGGGGCCGTAGCGCGTTATATGACTGGACTTTCGCACCGCCGGCTGACATACACCACCCCCTGACCGATCCTGAAACTCGAAAGCCGGGATTTCGGTCCTCATGCTAACTTTCTGGCGGTCCCTGCCGCCACACAAAGCGAGACCCACATGCCGGCATCCTCGGCCATTATTCATTGGCATTAACACGCGACCCCAAACCCGATCCCCGCACAACCCGCAACGCTCTGGTTCCAGATTGATGAGGATGCAAAGCGTGACAGCGCTGAAATCTATTCAGCTTGAATACCTTACGTCCCATACACGCCGGTCCCTGAAAAAGTCTCGTGCTTGTTCTGTACTTGGCAATCTTGTCGTTTTTTCAATCGCGTTACCAGTGATCACCATTCCATCGTTCTTTACACAACACGCGTCACAATAACTGTGGGAGACGACGGCAGTGAAGTTGGCGATTTCTGATGGACAAGACTGTGTGCGAGGGGTCGGCAAGGGGTGCGCGGTAGTTACGGTGGATGACTGACCAAAATGATTTGCCTTCGTGTGCGACGGCTTACACCAACACTGTCTGTATTGTGACCAAAAGGAAGGCAAACGATGAGTCAGCACAAGAAAAGCGCAAACGAAGCCTGAAGGTCTTGTGTTTTTCACTGCGACACACGCGGAATGTTTGTAGGTTTACATCTCATGCGGTTGCCAGCCTACCTTGCATTGCATGGCAGCAGACGGTGCCGCAATGGTAGGGCTCGAATACCCCGTGCTCAACACACCGACCACACGAGCACAAGAGGCCCACACTACACGCGGCTTCTCAACCGACACACATTGAGGACCTCCTCGTCTGTACTTTCTAGTCTGCTCTGTCTTGTTCGGACATCTCACACCATCTCATCGCCTCAACTATCATGTTTGCATTCGTACGTTTCGTGGTTAACCGTGGCGGATAACAACCCAAAAGACAACCCGCACACCACACCACGACCAATCACCGACCACCCCCAAAATAAGAGCAACCAACAAAAAAAAGAAGCAAAGTAGCGTACGAAACAAAACTGTTTAGCTGCATACACCAATTTTGGTAACTGCATTTCTGGGGACGAGTTAACAAAGCACGGCACGCACACACCACGTCACAGCCTGCTCTCACAGATCACGCTAGCCGAGCCAGATTTTTCGCGTTCTCGAGGTCTCGTCGCCCTTCCCCCTCAGTATAGCGATTACCAAATGTACGCTAGCACGAGCCGCACCACGCACGATTGAAAATACTGATATAATAATAATCAACACCTCAATTTGTCAGCATGGTCAAAGAATACTAATAAAAAAACTTACAAAAAAAACAAAACACAAAACACCAACATCACAACACAAAAAAAAAATACAACAAAGTCTCCCTCGATTCTCGTGCAGAGACCATTTACCACCACTATGTCCCTCTCCATTTTTTATTCTTATTGCTCATCTCCAATTTCCAAAGTTGCAACACACACACTGTACTTCAACAAATCCGCTACGTTACTTCAAACTCTAGTCTTTGGTTATTTACAACCCAGTCCTCAGCCAGTTGTGGCGGTTTCATGTACGTAATTGGACTTGTTCTGCTGACGTGGTCGCCATGGGCAGCTCTGACATTGAGACAGAAAAATCTATGCTCTGCTCACTTTATGGATTTGGAACAAAACAACACAAATGCTCAACGTCGCACGTGTAAACTTGTTTTCATGCTTCTATGTCCTAAATACTTCTTTCATAGAAATGCAAACGATTCAATGAATTTGAAGGAGACGGACTGGGCTGTGCGTGCCGGCGCTTGCGTTTGTGTCGTGTGTGGATTTTGTTGTGTGTGTTGTGTGTGTTGGGAGAGAGAAGAGGAGAGTCAGAGAGAGGAGTTAAGTTCGATGATCGTGATGAGAGACTAATAATATGACAAGAACGATTACTTCGTCTACTCTGTTATCACGAACAGATCTTCCGCAGCTTGTTAGTGTTTGCCGTTCCGTCTGCGGCGTGCTGGGCGGCCAACGTATCTACTGCACATTCGTGTTACACTCCACAGGTAACACACATCACACACACACAGACACACAGAGTGTGTCGTGCGTGCGCAATCATTGTTCTGTACCACAACGCACCGGCTTTTCAGACCTTTCCCCCTCCCCCCGTGGGCCGGCCCTGCCCCCCCCCACCCCCCACCGACCCACCACTCCACTGCGTGCCCTGCCCCCTGACACGCCCCCGACCTGCGCCCCCACGCCCTCCAGTCCCGTCGTCTGTCGTGGGTGCACACGGCCTAAAATGCCTCGTCGTTCAGTATTGGCTCGACCACTGTGCCCGTAAACAAACAGCTGCCCGGCCACGATCAAGACAAGAAAGAGGATCGACTCGGTCCTTGGCTGAACCTGCCGCCCTGACCCCTGATCATCAGTGACTGTCACGGGGGCAAAAAGCGCACTGTCCTTCCTCTCCCCTCTCTCCTCTCTCTCTCTGGGCGTGGCCTGGGGGGGGGGTTGACCCCCTTCACGTCCTCCGGGGAAAAAAAGACATGCGGGCAAAACCCCCCGGGGAGGGGCACGAGCGAATCAAAAGATCACCCCCCCCCCCCCCCCCGTACCCCCCCCCGACCCCCCCCCCCCCCCCCCCCCCCCCATCCCAATCTCAGGAAACCAACAAGCCCCTGGCTTTGTGTGAGTAAGTCAATCGTGATGTACTAATACTGCCGGTAACGAGGGCTGACCAGTCGTTGCGTCAACCAAGGGCAGTTTGCGACATTGTTGGGTGACAAGGTGGTGGGGAAGGGAGAGTGAAAGTGGAGGAAGGTGGGGTTTGGGGATGGGGGTGGGGGTGTACTTGAGGGTGGGGATAATAATGGCAGTACAGTTATAGAAAGATTAAAAAAAAATGTGTCGGCATCAGACCATCTCTCTGCTTCTCTCTCTCCGCTCATCCAATTCTGGGTCGGGGGGGGGGGGGGTCGCTCTCGTCCTGTTTTTGTTTTTAAGTTGTGTATCTTGAAGTTCAGATGGGATTTTAAAACAGAGATAGATTCTGAATTTAAACACTGGTTTTGGCCCTACTACATTTAAAAAAAAATGAAGTCTTAAATATGTTTCAATCCACTTGCTGTCATCTCACATTCAAACCGACTTCTAATTCTAACTGTGCCTCCCTCCCTCCCCCTCTCTCTCTCTCCCCCCGCGCCAAGCGCTCAGCGCGCGCACACCACACTTCTAAATTGTGCCCTCCCTCCCTCCCCCCTCTCTCTCGGTCTCGGTCAGCTCCCTGAAATCGCGCACACACACACACCACACGCAACACACAAACGCCACACACACACACACACACCGGCACATCCAGTCCGTACAATTGAATCGTGGTTTCAAACTTCCCTCGGGGGATAATCATGACGAAAGGGGAATGGCCCCCCCCCTCCCCGGAGACGTCCTCCCCATTTCCCTGTGACGTTGTGGGCCCTGTTTGTTTGGCCTCTCTGCCTTTGACCCCTCCCTCTCCGCCATCTGAGCCGCTGGTAAAACTGAGTCTCCTCCTTCTCTGAAAACACGCCCACGCCACGTACGTTTTGCACACTATCCCTGTCGCATTGAGCGCCGGCCGGGCACGTGATACATGTTTATGCGTGCGGTCTGCCGTGACGTCGAGACGTTTTTGCGGGTGCGCATGCGCTTGCTCGTGGTGAGCATGGCATGCGTGTTAAGGGATGATATGGTTTCTGAGCGAGCGCATTCCGTTTGTGACCTTTTTTTTTTTTTTTCTTTTTTGGGTTTGTGCGAGTGGTTGAGCGCTGTGTCGAGTGTGTGTGTGTGGTGTGTGTGAGTGTGTGTGTGTGTGTGGTGTGTGAGAGAGAGAGAGAGAGAGAGAGAGAGAGAGAGGCGCAAAATGGACAATTAAGGTAAAAAACCAAGCTCATGATGAAATTAAACGAATACAATACAATCAACACGAAGACAATCTCCTTTTCCGAAAATGTTGATGATAATCATAATAATAACAACCCACTTGCTTCAACCTAGCACTGAATAGACAGTATAAGAGAATCTCTATGAAGGAAAAGAAAAAAAAAAAGAAAAAAAAAAAAAAGGGACTGGGCCTCCGCTATACTACCACCTATTTCCAAGTTTACCACTCAGGGTAAGAGCTCTCTTAGTTGTCTGGTCCCCCCCGCCCCCCGTCCTCCTCCCCGCTCCCTCTTCCCCCCCCCCCCCCCCCCCCCCCCCCCCCCCCCCCCTTTTCCCCCCAATCCATCGTAGCCCAGTCCGGCTTTCCAACGCCTTTCGGCCCATTGACCTGAGGGACAGAGCGAGGCGCGGCGCCCTCCTCCATTATTCATCCTGACAACCCCAACCACCGTCAGCGCTGCCGGCCCGACTGCTCATTACCCATCCTCCCTCACTCCCTCAACAATGCTTGCACCACACACCAGGTGGGGTGGGAGTAGGTGGGGGGAGGGGAGCAAGGAGTCTGAGTGGGAGATTGATGGGGAGAGGAATGAGGCGGAAGTGGGGGGGGGGGATGGGGTGTGTTGGTGAGGGTAAGTCAGTGGTTTGGGGGTGGAGGGGGGATACGAGGCAGATTTTAAACACGGTTTTGAAAGTTAGTCGTGGGGAGTGTGTGGTGGACGTGTTTTGCGAAAGTGAACATGTGACGGTTAACTTATGGTGGTGGTGGTGGAATATATCCAGAGATAGGGAAATATTAAGAAAAAAAAAAAGAGAATTTCTCCCAGCTGTTGTTTTGACGATAAAACTCAAACCACGTGTTTGTTGCAGCAAGAGACTGATGGAGGGGATCAGTCCAGCTAGGAGGCGATGGGCGACAGACAGTGGAAATAGCTCAGGTTTTGAAATGATGTAGAGGGTGTGCTTGTGTGTGTCCATGTTTGGTGTGATGTGCTTGTTTGTGTGTGTGTGTGGGTGTGTGTGAGTGAGCAGGACAGTTTACTGTGGTGGTGGTGGTGGTGGGTGGTGTTGAGAGAGAGAGAGAGAGAGGAGAGAGAGACGATAGATAGAGAGAGAGAGAGGAGAACTGGAGAGAATTAGTTTACTCCAAGACCAGGTTTTTTGTTTATTTTTTTCATTACAAATTTTCACGATTCTGTGTGTTGCAGTCATCAGCAATTTTTATGTGCCCTTGGGGATCAGCTCCAGCTTATACATTCTGCTTCGTCATCCGTACTCAATCAGACAAAACAGTCACAGAGCTTAGTTCTTCTTCAGAGGTCCTGAGGACAAAACAGAAGCACAGGCAAACACGTTTCTTGCTGCAGGGGTCCATGTCGACAAAACATGGCCCATCTTAGTTGTTGCTCAGTGGGTCCATCAGCGCAAAACTGGCACAGCTTAGTTCTGCTCAGATCTCAGACAAAACATGCACAGCTTAGTTTGTGCTCATTCAAGAGACAAAACAGGCACAGCTTAGTTGTGCTCAGCTCATCCGACAAAACAGACACCAGCTTAGTTTTGTGCTCAGGAAGTCCACGTCAGACCAAAACTGGCACAGCTTAGTTTGTGCGTCATTCAACAGAGACAAACAGGCACAGCCCTGTTCTTAAAAGTTTGTGCTCAGTCATCAGACAAAACTAGACAACCAGCTTAGTTGTGCTCAGTGAACTCATCGACAGACAAAACTGGCACCGGCTTATTTAGGTGCGCTCAAGTCATCACAACAAAACTGGCACAGCTTAGTTGTGCTCAAAAGTCAAGAGACAAAACATAGCACGAGCTTAGTGGTCTCAAGTTCAAGCAGAACAAAACAGGCACAGCTTAGTTGTGCTCAGTCCCAAGAGACAAAACAGGCACAGCTTAGTTGTGCTCAGGTCAAGAGACAAACAGCCCAGATCCACTGCTAGGCACGGGACATAATACACACGGTCTAAGGGTGAGGCCATGAGAATGCGGGGCCCCCCAAAACCGGAAAATCGACTGAGTGGAAGTTGAGGGAGGACGGTAGGGTGGGTAAAATATGTCCAAGGACGAAATATAAATGCACCTGTAATAGAGAAGAGGAGAGGAGAAGAGAGATAGAGAGAGAGAGACATACAGACATACCTAGTAGAGAGAGAGAGAGTAACAGAAATTGAATTGTCAATGAGAGATAGAGAACCTGTATCGGGGGTGGGGGGGGTGGTGGGGTGTGTGGGGGGGGGGGTGTGGGAGTGTGGGGGGAGGTGGTGGGGGGGGTGGGGGGGCGTTGGGGGGTGGGGGGGG
>JADBJO010027283.1:0-15000 GCA_016801955.1 Conus betulinus
CTTGGAATTGGAGTATCAGGAGGTGTCACGATAGTGGTAACCATAGCCACTGTACTGCCGATGTGAAACTTCGACAGATTGTGACATGGCGTGCTAAAACATCGTCATTCCTTTCTGTTCCCCGGATGTGGCGCTCACCAAAATGCTGGTTGGCAGTTCTGTCTTCTTCCTCCTTTGTCTTTCTCCTAGTGTCCTGTCTCGCACTGCGTATCTTTTTCTTGCCAGAGATGAGCGCTGGAGGCCGCCCATCATAACTTTTATTTTACTACACTGTGGGTACTGGTAGGTTTAGCCTAATCAATTCCTCGTTTTAATTTCTTCATCTACTTTAGAATGGGATCTCGCTACAGGGAAACCATCTGGGCGTGTTCAGTTTCCAAGCACTTGGAAGGAAAGGTAAACACTGAGTTATGTCCCTCTCCTGTGCTGTTGGTTGTTACATGATTTTCTACCTGTCTATTTTGTACTAGCCTGCTTCTTGAGTTTTATGCTTGCATGGGCGTCATAATATATGCATGACACGTTACACATAGCATGTACCTTGCGTGAGAAATGGAAAGAATGAAGAAAGTAAGGAAACTGAGTGAACGATATTGGGCGATATTGACTGGATGACACTGGGGAAAACAAACTGAATGAAGCGCCAGCTGGCAGCTCTTCCTCCGGCATTACCCAGATAGGCAGCCCGCTGTGCAAACGGGTGTGGATTTGTAAAGCGCTCAGAACTTGGTCTCTAGCCGAGATAGGTGCTATGTAAGTGCCACATAATGTATGCTAATAATGCACTCTACACTTATGGACATAATAAATTTTACACAAGCAACAACTGATTTTCAACAAACGTACTTCGGGGTAATTCGTGGGGGTTTTTTTCCACTTCGAAGAAGAGTGAATTTTAAACAGTGTCATTCCTGTTGATACGGGTGTCCTCGCATATTTTCCCCTTTACTGTGAATGTTTCTCTAACTGTTCCTCACCATCCACTTTTTCTCTGTGAGCAAGAAAGCCAAAACGAGATCATGCTGAAAAAATATGTTGTTGGCGCGGAAATAGCAGTGATGGCACTAAGAGCTTCCAGCCCTAAAACCGTCACATGGTTCACGGTAGCCGTTCCTTTGAAGACAGTTCAGAGCCGGCAACCCGTTCAAAACTGAAATCTCTCAGAAAAGGTAAGTGCCGGAACAGGAATCTGAAAGAAAACGAGAATGGCGACGACTACCATTGACATCCCCACTTCCTCTTTCATTCAGCCTGGAAGTGTTCAGAATTAAGCTGGGCTGTCGCCATTCCCAAGGTTATGGTTCTGGGTTGTCATACCTGTGTAATTTCAGACTTTCAAAGATCACACACACACACACACACCACACACACACACACACACACACACACACACACACGCACGCACTCACCCCACCCCCTACACACAACACACACACACACACACACACACACACACACACACGCACACACACGCACGCACGTACGCGCCCCCGCACGTCGCGCACACACGCACCACGCCAACGCATGCAAGCACGCACACACACACACACACACACACACACACACACACACACGCACGCACGCACGCACGCACGCACGCACGCACGCACGCACGCAAAGCACGCACGCACGCACGCACGCACGCACACACACACACACACACACATACACACACACACACAACACACACACACACACACACACACTGTCTTTTTTTCCCGTGTAAAATAAACGGTCCACTTTCTCTCAATAAAAAACGAAACAAAAGAAAACAAAAAAACAAAACAAAACAAAACTACCATAGAAAAATACGTTTCTCCTCCTATTATGTACAAACATTTCCAGTCATCACTTCTATCAGACGATGTGTTGAAGTATATGAAATGTGCGTATTAACTGTGTGGTAGTTTCTTGATAATGTGTTGTATGAAAAAACATTCCTATGATATGAGTTGAGATTGGAGATGGCCAGATAGAGGGACAAAGTGTGGATGTGAGTTTGTGTGTGAGCGTGGTGTGTGTGTGTGTGTGTGTTGTGTGTGTGTGTGTGTGTGTGTGTGTGTGTGCGTGTGTGTGTGTGTGTGTGTGTGCCGCCTGCGCGCGCTTGTATGTAAATGTGTCAATTTTTCCGGATTAGGCAAGTACGCTTCAAACTGAGTGTAGCATAGGAGCAAGAGTACTGTAAGTAATGCTAAGTAATTAACAATCTAATATTAAAGGATAGAACATCAAAGGTAAATGCCCACTGGGCTGTGTAACAAACATTTACAAACTGAGGAAAGAAAAGAGTAGTCATTCAAAATCTTGGACACAGATGACGGTGTGTGTGATATGTTTTGTCGTGCGTGCTGTGTGGTGTTTAGAGACACACAACGACATGACACGGCATGGTTTCACAGGCACAAGAACACAGCCGTTGGTTTCTCTCATAGCCCCGTGTGCTGCGAGTCACTGTGCACAATACTCAGGCCCAACAGCAGCTGCTGCTGCTGATGTGGTAACTGCTACAAAAATCATGGAATCACAGCGAGCAGTGTGCTGGAGGAGGTGGAATCCATCTCTGTTTCAGATCCCTGGACGAAGATCCTAAATCTGTATTGTAATCGTATTGGGATGGTCTGTGATTCAAACCTGATTTAGGATAAGAGGTATACACAGGTATGCACTGAAGCTAAAAAAAGAAAGAGGGAAAAATTCTGGAGTTTTTAATCATTTAGTCATAAAATGGATTGTATATACAGAGTCTTAACAGTTCTTGATGCAACTATTCCAAACATTGTCGCTGTTTAAATTACATGCCCCATTCAAATTATATCGAGCATACTTAAATGTGTCAGCAGGTTGAAACTTGTTCCTGAGTGATGCGTTAGATGAAACTCAAATAAAATACGTCGTCCAACACAATCAAAAATCATTTACGGATTCTAAGCACAAAGAAATGTCGGACAAACAAACAAGTTAGACATATCAATGTTATTAAAAATACGGGCAGTATAAATACCCATTGCATACACGCATACATACACAGAAAAAAACTGGTCTTGTGTTTTTGCAAGGCACCTTTCAAATGTACTGTAGCTGCTTCGCCTCAGTGCGTTCGTTATTTATGTTCAGACTAAAGATACACTTGACTATTATCATGAACGTGTACTACCATAAAAAGGACTTTATCATTTTATACATTACATATGTTAGCGTAATAAAGGTCAAATTACCTAAAGCACTACCATCAGCGAAAAAAAAATATACATATCGTTGTGTACATCAAATGTGATTGCATGATATTGATGCAAATGACCTAAGCACTACCCCTAAAAGTATGCATATCATTGCATATATTGACTATGCTTGCATAACGATGACACAAATAACTTTAAAACACTGCCATAATAAAACTGTACATATCGTTGCATATATACTTCTGTGTTTGCAAAATAAAATGTGAACACATGATTGCTATCTTTTAGTTTCAGCAGATGTAATATCTAAATGACCTAAACATATATAATTGCATACAATAAATATCAATATGCTTGCATATGTTAATGAAGCAAATGGCCTAACAACCCACGTTTCATATGCAGACTTTACTATACACATTAAATGTGCTTGTATACGCTTGGGGGAAGTGGAATTACGGCTGGATTCTAGAAGACGAACTTCAAGTCATCTGTTATCTCATTCCTCTCTGTGGAGCATTCAGCCAGAGTTAGGGCTCAAGCTTCTGCCTGTACTCGTAGGAAAATCAATCAACCAAACCACCAACAAACAAACAAACATGGCATTAGTAGGAACTGTCCTTAGGGCAAGACGTGACAACCTTTCATCTAGTCTACGAAGCATTATTTAATTTGGCCAAAACAGAAAAAAAACAATAAGAAGAAGAAGAATAAGCAGAGCAGCCAATGTCACATTTGAGCTGCACCTCAGATCTTGAGGAAGTTTGCGGTTGCGCTGTGGCGACATTGATCAGAATCCCGCAGCCAGGATCGATGGACTGAGGCAAAGCAAGCAAGATTAACAGTACGGGTATGCAAAGGACCAGCACGGACATGACGAAACCCATGGACGGCAGTGACCTGACTCCTACTTGTCAGCCAACACTGGACGCCAAGATAGACAGCATGATGATGCTGATGTCCATGAATCCTACATTGACCAGTACGCTCCTTGGAGCATAGTCTGCAGGAACTCAGTGGGCAGTATGCTGCTCTCCAATAGGGTATAAAGGAATTGAGAGAGAAAGTGAGTAGCTCTCAGAAAGGAAAAAAGAGGCTCTTGTCCAAATCAATTCTGAACTGGCTGCTAAAGTGCAGTCGTTGGAAAAAGAAAAACCGATAACCCTGAATGGATTTCTAGGAGAAATGATTTGGTTTTCTTGTGGATTACTGAGGATCAAAGATGAATCAAAACGAGCAGTGTGAAGGGAAAATCCAAGTTGTGATAACAGATGCACTGGATTTTTCCAGTAACATCTACTTTGACGGAGTACACAGGTGAACACAACGGCAGATTCACCCATCATTGCCAGATGTTGTTTTTATATAGATAAAACAACGAGTCCAAAGCCCCAAAGTAAACTGCGAGGATCAATTGTTTTCAGTGGGTAAGATTTTCCCTTGCAGGTGAGGAAGCTGGGAAGTAAGCTCTCAACCCTTTCAAAAATAGTACGGAGCAATAGGGAAAAAGGGCAGTGATAGTTCTGGACCATGTTATCATCAAGGATACAAAGTACTTCTTAGATGACAATGGTCAACTGAAAGAGAGCAGATTGAGAGATGGCTGGTCAGTCGGTAGGATCTGTTTGTGTGACAGGGTGAACAGTCAAGGGAACAAACATAATCGGGACACCTGTTACAACAACCGCGCCTCTCACCATTGTCACTGTCACCTGTGAGTTGTGTTCCGCCGATTCTGGTAAAGTGACCACGTGCGAAAAACGTGGAAAGCAACCCATGTGTACATGAACCCTCTCTTTTCCTACCGTGGATTGTTTGTTCCAAAAGATTGTTTATTCTTAAAGATGTTGGATCTTAACTTTATTTGATTTGTGTATGGCTTTTTATATTGTCTTTTGTCTAACATCGTTATGGAAGCATGACAACCAGATGTTGTTTTTTTTTTTTTTCCCCTGGATTCAAAATTTTCTGTAAACCAGCGGTCAAGTTCAAAAACAAGGGAGATGTTCTGGAGGAATGAAGTCCCATGGCTTTGTTTCTTTTTATACAGCATTAAATGTCAGCTGCATTAAACATGATCACTCGTTCATCGACAAACGATTGTGTGAATTAGATAAAGATGTCCTTAATGTACGTTTATGTGTGTCATCAGCGACCTCGCTATTTCATGTGTGTTATGTTATTTCATTGTTGAGAATGGAATTTCTTTAATGAAGACTGATCAGTGGATTGCTTATTAAGCAGATATATTTTGGAGTTTTTGAATGGTGATTTGAACAGTAGGATATCAAACATCTGTCACAATTCACTTTCAGATAATGACACTGACGTACAATATGGAAGTCAGTCTCTTACCCTAATTGTTGTTCTGAGTACTGTCATTTGAATAAATACAGAAAGTTGTGTTTTAGATATGTGCAGTGCTATGGGATTATCTATACTGAACGGTGTGTGGATCGGCGAACGGAGGGGATGCTGAACATGCATGTCTGGTTCTGGAAACACTGCAAACGATTACTGCATATTTTGGAAGGACCATTTTGCTCTGATGTATGACATGTGTGATTGTTCTGTTCTGGAACGTATAGGATCTGATCATTTTCCTATAAGCGTCCGTATTTCCTTACCATGTTAAAACACATTTGATACCGATAAACATAATGCTGATTTTGCAACAGAAAAAATACGTGTGATTTGAAGAACGTGAGCACACATACAGAGACACTCTTTGTAATCACAAAATGCGTGCAAATATGACGACGGCAGCTGATTTTGATCTACAGTGATGTTTATGATGCGCTAGATATGTTTTTAAGATGGCATTAGAGAACAGAAAAGTGATGGATGTATGAAAGCGCACACACATTTCCCAACAGAGCTAAAGCACCTGGTGATTGGCTTTATCTGAGGTGTACCATGGACAGAAAATGCGAAACATGTTTTGAGAACAAGTCGTCATCCCAAAAGATCCTGAAGCTATAAAGAACATGTCATGCCAAGATGGGAGTACAACGATGTACTGAAAAAAAAAAGAAGCAGAAGCAGTTTTTGATAAACAATTATTAGATAAAACTGGTAATGTCGATACAAAGTCAAATGGCTCCATTTCCAAACTTTGTTGCAGATAAGTACATACTTATGATTTTATGAGTGTTTTTTGAAGAAGATGTGAATAGCTGCATGAATCGTCAAATTTGCACAGGCGACAGTGTGGCTAGCAGTAAGAAAACTGACTAATCAGAAAGCGGCATGCCTTGATGGCAATCTCAGCGAACTTTTAAAGTATTCTTGTGGTAGTCCTCTTTCTTCTTATGTATTTCAATAAGTTATGTTGATAGTTGTATATTCCATCACCATTGGACTGCGTCTGTCATTCTGCATACTTTGAAAAGGTGGACATCAAAAAATCTTAACAAATATAAAGGGATTTCTCTTTGTGACATCAGCAGCAAAAAACAAATTAGCACACGATTATTCACAACTAATCACAGGAACAGGTGGATGAAAATCATATCACAACTCAACATCAGGCCGGTTGTAAGAAAGGGTGTTCAACTGTAGATCAAATGTTTTTACTGCTAGCTCTTGTTAAGAAACAGTTTTCTTAAAAACGCAAATTGTACACATAACGTTTTATAAATTTGAAAAGGCGTTTGATTCTATTAACAGACACCTTCTTTGCTATTTCCTGTTGAAATGGTGTTTAAAGAAAATTATACAAATGCACAAGAAGTGTCTGTGGTGTGGTTAAAGGACGAGTTCGAGATAGTGCACATTTGAACAGATTGCATTAACTGTACAGCTGAGTTAAGACAGGGTGATGCATGCGGTCCTATATATCATTTTCACTGTTCGTTAATGAGCTGGCAGTTTGAAGTACTCAGTAACGGAAGACACGGTACTACGTTTTTTTACTTGATGGTTTTCTTTCTCGTATTGCTTATTAATTCTCTTACCAGAAGGCATGCGCGATGGAGGGCGCCATCATAATCTATAGTTTAGCACACTGTGGGTACTGGTAGGCTTAGCCGTAATCAATTCCTCGTTAAATTTCTTTATGTATTTTAGCATGGGCTCTTGCTACATGGGGAACCTTCTGGGCGTTTGCTCAAGTTCCAAGGTGCTTGGAAGGAGGGAAACACTGAGTTATGATTGCTCTCCTGAGCTGGTCAGACTACAGTAGCTATCTCTCTAATTTGCTGCTACACTAGTTTCTAGCTGTCTGTTTTGTGCCCAATCTGCTTCTTTAACCGTATGCTTGCATGGGCGTCATCATACATGCAAAATAGGCAATATGGACCACAATACATTTTTACAAGCCACGATGGATTTTCAACAAACGTACTTTGGGTATTTTTCCTGATGACTAATTTTTCCACTTTGAAGGAGAGTGATTTTTTTTTAAATAAGAGTGGTCCGTCTTTGTAATTGCGGTTTCCTCGTATTTTTTCCCTTTTACTGTCAACCCCACGTTCACTTATCCAAACAAAATTGAATATTTTCAAACTAATCCATTACCACCCCACTTTTTTCTCATTGAGAAGAAAGCCAAACGGAGATCATGCGGAATGCGGAAACAAAACAAAACAAAAACAAAAACAAACAAACAAACAAACAAACAAACAAAAAAAAAAAAAAACGCTGTCGACGTGGAATTAGCAGTAACGCTGCTGACGTTCTTCTACCAATAAAACTTTCACATCGTTCACGGTGGCCGTTCCTTTGAAGATAGTTCAGAGCAAGTATCCCGTCCAAAACTGAAATTTCTCAGACAAGGAAAGTCCAAAGACCAGAACAGCAATCTGAAGAAATGGAACATGGCGACGTCTGCCATAGACATCCCCCTCTCCCCCTCTTTTATTCTGCCTATAGGTGGTTCAGAATTAAATTAAGCTGTGGCTATTCCAAAGTTAGATTATTGGGTGATCCAACCTGTGTCATTTGAAACTTAAAAGATCACCACCCCCACCCACACACTTTCCCTCTTCCTGGTGTAATATCACAGACTGTCAACTTTCCTCCAACGAATAAACAAAATGTGCTATTGAAAAGACGTTTATTAAATATCATGTGCAAGAATATTGAGCCACTACTTTCCTAGACACAAATTGCCAATGAAAAGAAGCCACCTACGACTTGTTTGTAGGTTTTGTTAAAAGGAACAGTGTGTGTGTGTGTGTGTGTGTGTGTGTGTGTGTGGTGTGTGTGTGGTTGTGGTGTGGTGGTGTGGTGTGGTGTGGTTTGTATCTCTTAGTGTGTGTGTGTGTGTGTGTGTGTGTGTGTGTGTGGTTTGTGTGTGTGTGTGTGTGTGGTGTGATGTGGTGTGGTGTGTTTGTATGTCTTAGTGTGTGTGTGTGTGTGTGTGTGTGTGTGTGTGGTGTGTGAGGATGAGAGAGAGAGAGAGAGAGAGAGAGAGAGAGAGAGAGAGAGAGAGAGAGAGAGAGAGAGAGAGAGTCTAGATTTAATATAAAGTATGTGCAATCACACATTTTTAAATTGGTTAAGAGAAAGATTTTGGAGTCTGAGAAACAGTTAAATAAATGAATGGCTAGCGATCAGACAAAATCAAACGACCGAGCAGGGAGTCAAACTAAAAAAAAAAAAGTCTTTTTATTTCTAAAAAGGTACTATAAGGCATTCATGTTTACATATAGCTTAACTGATAAAAAGAAACTGTGCATGAAGCAGTTTAAGAAAAAAAAGAAAAGAAAAGAAAGAATGGTTAATTTTTAGACGAAATAAAATGAATTGCAGGCATCCCATGCCTGTTCAATACTTCAATGTCATCTCTGCGAACGCCTTGTTCTACACGGTCAGTCCGGCCCTGGAGATGAATAGTGACGCTTTCTCCAGCTTTTGTAGACTGCCGTAGAGCTTCGTCATTAGAGCTGTCTCTGTCGGCCACACCTCTCTTCCTTCCTTGGTTGCTCATTTAACGGGCATTTTTGAAGCACATGCTCCACTGTCTGTTTCTTCCTGCCCACAAGGACAGACTGGAGAAAACACCACCCTTGAGCGTTCGGCACAGCTGACTGCTAAGTCTGTTATACCCGGTTGCGGAGCCTCACCAGTATACCCATATAATTTGAGGGTAACGTGGTAAAGACTGAAACAAAAGGGGGGTCAAAAGGCAACCAAAACAATGTACAACGTTTCGACTCTTAGAGTCTTTTTTCAAGTAATACAAAACAGAAGCTGCTTCAAAAAAGAAATTCTAAAGTGACAAGAGCTCAAAAAAACACCTTACCAGTATACTTTTGTTGCTCTCTGGACAACAAATGATAGTCATCCTTGGGTGTCCCTGGGCGTTGTGATAGTCCAGCTGATGCTTCGCATCTCGCTGTAGATGATATTATTGTTAAACTGCTCCCCTTCAGCACCCTTTTCTCGCCAGGTGATCAACCAACTCGTTGCCTGGTATCCCACAGTTTTCCTGGAATCCCTGAAACGAAACTCGTCTCTTAGTGGCAAGTTTCAGCGGTATTTCACTGCGGCTTGTGAGTTTGCTGTTCTAAAATATGCCTGGAGGACAGAGAGGGCGTCAGATAGGAAGACAACCTGACAGGTGTCACTGTCTGTGTTCTGGGTGATGGAGTCAGCCTGCAGGAGGGCTTGTTCTTCAGCTTTGTAGTTTGTGTAGTGCTTTCCTGTGGCAACACTGCCACCTGTAGTCTCTCCGCTGGGGAATTTGGCAAGGATACCTGCTCCTCCGTCTGCCACGGCCTTAGCTTAGCTGCTGACCCATCGGTATAAACGTGAATCCACGCCTCCTCAGGGTAACGTTCAGCAGTCATGGCAAGAGTGAGGGTCTGTTTTTATTTTCTCGTCCTGTCCGTCCCCCCCAGAGATAAGATAAGGGACAGTGGTGGAGACCCTGATTTCGGACTGGTCTGATGCCCAGAGTTCTGGAGTGTCTGAGGGGCAGGGGGGGCAGTATTGTCATCTGGCAGTTTGTCTTGGTACTATCGCGGGAGACTTTTTTGCTCTCGTGGACGAAACTGCTCCTCTTCAAACCATTTTGGTAAAACTACTATCCTGTTTTTTTGTTTTTTTTTTTTCATCATGGATGATCAGGGAGACTCTCAAATTGTCATGCTTGCATCATTTTCTCTTGGCTTTCTCCCCGCTGGTTGAAAGGGTTGGATGCCTGTAAGTCGCTCCAATTTCTTGACGGGCGTTGACCTCATTGCTCCGGTGATAATGTATAGGGACTGATTTGGAACTTTACCCAATGTTTGCTGGGTTGTCGTAGAACAAGTCGACCAGGCCGTAGAGCCATATTCATGATGTGCTGTGATGAACCCTGGTAGACAGTGTTCAGTATTCTCTCGGTTGGTCCCCAAAATAGTGCCTGTAAACTTGCGTAAAATTGCCAACTTCCTTATAACCTTTGCCTCTACCTTAGTGATGTTTAGCTTCGAGGTCGCACTTCTGTCAAAGGTGACACCAAGGTATGTTGCTTCTTCATCCTTTTTCAGCTGAGTTCCCCAAGTGTGATGGCACCAGCTGTCTGTTTTGTGGACAAGGTGAAGAAGGTCGTGGGAGACTCGTCCTAATTGATAGCAGTGCACCATTTATCTCCCCAACTGTTTAGTCGATCTACTGCTTGTTGTATATGGTAGTGCATGGTCTTCCTGGCATCACATCACCAGGTCACCAGCATAGAGTGTTGTCTTGAAAAAAGCAGGAAGAGCGTTGGGGATAGAAACCCCACCCCCACCACCACCCCCATGTGAGACACCATGATGCAGCAAAATTCTTTTGCCATGTGTTTCTATCCAGAGAGACTCTTGCGTTACGGTTACATAAGTATCATTTGATCCACTTCTACATGCTATCAGTGGCTCCAGTTCTCAACAGTTTGACAAGTAGTCCCTCCATCCAGCCTTTGTCAAATGCCTTTTGGAGGTCGATCCAGGTAACACAGACCAGGTTTTGTTCCTAAAAAAAAAAAATCCTCAGTTTCTTGAGACAGATAGATAAGTAGCCTGGTCTTCAGCGGAGCGGAATTGGCGGAATCCAGCATGTTCTGATGCGAGGGGGTTAACTGATTCCAAGTACCACTGGAAGCGCTCATTCACCATTCTCTCCATGCTCTTCACAATACAGCTGGTCAGACTGATCAGGCGATAACCAGAGGGCTGCCTGAGATTCTTCCCTTTCTTCAGGATGGGGATCATAATTGCCTCACGCCAGATTTGTGGTAGTTTTCCTTCTTTCTAGCTGAGGTTAAAGACCTCGAGGAGTTTGTTCATTGCTGCACTGTCGAGGTGTAACCAATTTCATTGTTGATGCCATCTGTCCAGGTGATTTCCTTGCCTTCAGCTTCTTTAAAGCGGATCTAAGTTCTACACATTTGAGGGGCTGCGTCATTGGTTCCACTCTGGGTTTGTTTCGTGTTTGTTCTATCTGCTCTTCTCGTTGTTTACTGGAGCCGGTTGTTCCTGTCATTTGCACACAGATCTGCAAAACTGTTGGCTGCTTCTTCCCCAGTTTAGCATGTTTCCCAGTTTCTTCCAGCGTAACTTTTTGATCTGCTATTTTCTTCGTCATTGAGCTGCTTGGTTAGTCTCTAGATTTCCCGTCCGTCTTTCTCAAAATTCAGGAAAGCGTTTTTCTCCCTCCAACTTCTCCTGCTTGCTTGCAGCTTGCATTTGAGAAACCTGCTGGAGTTTGATGTTGTTTTTTTTATCATCACACAGGGAGTCTTTTGCTGTACTCCTGGCTTCTGACAATTCATCTTCTAGAGCCTTAAGTTCAGTACTCCAGTATGGCTTGTAATTCTGCCTGGTGCCTCTTGGTATGGTTTCATGGGCAGCCTATAATGTGCATTCATTGAAGTCCTTCATGATCACGTGGATGTCTCACCCCTGGACTATAATGTCTTGGGTAAGAGTTCTGGTTCAGAGGCTGAAAGCCATCCAGTTTGCCTTCTTGTAGTTCCACCGGGGAAGGTGGCTTCGGTGCAGGCTCCAAGATTGAAGTGCAGGAACACGGCCGGTGGTCGCTGCCACCCAGTTAGTTTTCTAACCTCTCGCTTGACACACTTGTGAATGTCTTCTGTGCAGAAGGCCAGATCTGGAGTAGAAGTGATGTACTACCCTCTGGAGTAAAACCTAGGACAGTCAAAAGGACTGCTGATCAGGATGAAATGATTGTCATCTTCCCAGTGTCCACCTCTACACCCCTTTGATCTATACGGGCACATCCCCAGCTTTGAGAGTGACTGTTGAAGTCCACAACTACAAGAAAGCTGGAATCAGCCGTTGCAATGGAGTCGAGAGAGAGAGAGACCTGTCATTTGGGCAGTGGAAGTTCACACGCTGAAGTGGTGCATTGCTAGCCTGAGGGTTCAGCACCTGATATTCCTAGTCTCCTGTGTGTGTTATGACAGGGCAGGCATTGATGTTATTCCTGACAAGGATCAGTATTCCTCCTTTGTGATGGCCTGTTCTGCTGGACCTGAAGCACTGGCAGCCTCTCACTCTGAAGGACTTGTGGCTCTGCAGGTGAGTCTCCTGGATGCAGCAGACTTGCACATTCTTTTCTTGCAGGATATACTCCAACTCTGATTTGATTCTTTTTTTTTTTTTTTTTTCAATTTAGTACGATTTCAGCATTCCAGCGCATGACCATGACAGGACCCTGCTCTTTTGTGTACTTTGGTGCGCTGATTAGCTCTCCATTCTCGCTCTCTCTGGCGCCATGTAGTGGAGGACTAGGACCTCAACTAGCTAGGGTTGAACTCCGATGAGGCTCGGAGCCCGGCGTTGCTTTACGCTGGAGGGACCTCGGTGGGCGAGCATAATTTGTGGAACGAGCTGGTCGTGTAGACATAACGGCGAATTATGCATGTGCCACAGGTTTGTTAGAAGGTGCACTCTGGCCTGGTGTTAGAAGGTGCACTCTCTGGCCTGGTGTTAGAAGGTGCACTCCTGGCCTGGTGCCACTGTCTTCAACCTTCTGCGTTTCTCTCAGGCCCACCCCACCCTTAACTCATGGCCCAAGCACCTACCCTGTGAGCTCAGGAGGCTCGAAGTTTGCATGCGCCTCTTATCGCATGATGTTCCCGTGTGGATACCTGGGGCATTTCGAGAGGACAGCAGTGCCACTTGCTGACCCACCCCGTCCTGATAAGAACACCGCCAGTTGGTCCAGGGCTGCTTATTCGTCCAGGCGAGCCTGGATTATTCATTTTATTTACTTTTTAACATGAGCGCTGGTGACTTACTCGTTTTTGAGTGAGCCAGTCTTTTAGGAAGAAGAAGATATCAGGAGGCCGTTTCGCCATCCGCCACCTGCGACACGCTGGGTTGGGTATGGCCGCCCCCACTACCGAACTGGAGGTAGTCTGGCCCTAGACTTAATACCAATAAAACGTTCTGTATTTCGTCAAAGTCAAAATAAATAATCATGTCCACCGATTTTAATTGGTTGGAAACTAGCCTTGTCCATGGAACGTTAGCTGGATTTCAAAAAGTGATTAGCGTGCATATGAAACTTTTTTAAAAAGTACTATTCATGCTCTCATTTTCACACATTTCGATTGGAAGTGGGCTTAGATGACCGTTCCTTTTAACAGTATGCTCGTCCCCACTATTGGAGGCTCTCACAGTATAATCTTCCCCCTTTGGAGGCTTCCACGGTATAGTTACCACCCCCCCCACCCCCCCCCCCCCCACCCCCCCCCCCCCCCCCCCCCCCCCCCCCCCCCCACCCCCCCCCCCCCCCCCCCCCCCCCCCCCCCCCCCCCCCCCCCCCCCCCCCCCCGCCCCCAGATGGAGGCTACCATATTACATGATCCCTAACTATTTTGGGAGATTACCACAGTAGAGTTATCCGCCCTGCTTGGAAGCTCCTACGGTATAGTCCTCTCTATTACTTGGAGGCTTCCATAATATATAGTCATTCCTCCAATTTGGAAGTCCCACTGAACAAGGCAGGCAGGTCAAGCATCACTGTACAAAGATCTGACGTACTGGTGATGTGCTTTGGGATGATATTTCTATCACAGAGACCGATCAAGTCACTGTACTTCTCCTTGGTGATGGGAGATGAAGCTTTTGAAATGTGTCCCAGGTCAATGTCTGCAGAGTTTGGTGTGATGGTGTGGGACAGTTCTCAAGTTCTGCACGAAATTGAGCTGGCAATACTCAGCAAGACACAGTCATAACTAATGCAAACGGGATTTGGTTGTCTTGATGACAGCTTAAATGTTCTTTACATCCAAACATCTGATTTTTCCTTTCTTGATGTCGAACTGGATTTTTATTTTATTTATTTATTTATTTATTGTAACCCTGGTATTTTTTTTTCTTCCCAAGAAAATCAGATAGACCCAGCTCCTCAACGATATGCAAGGGGTGTATGTTGCTTGGCTGTTCTCATGTTCTGTGCTCACTGGCTTGAAGTGTACCATGCATTTGTGTCCACTGCTCCGTTTAATCATGGAATGCATGATGTCACTTCCGTTGTGACTATGATCACTTACAAAGACAAAATGCTATATTTCCTTCAACTGAAACTTGTTCAGGACAGACCTTAGCATTATAAGGATGATTTTGTTCCTATTGTGTCCACATGTGTGAAAAAACCTCTTGCATGACACCCTCCTTGTTCATCCGCTCTAGGTATCTGTAAAACACACGAGGCAATTTCACTGGATGCTGTCATTGCTGTAGTGTGTGCCCAGACATCACGACATCTTTATCAGTTTCTGTGATCGCATACAGTCAGATTGTACATATACAGCTTTTTCTTGTCGTAGAGACCTGACTCAGCACCTGATGGAGCAGGCAAAAACTTTTTCAACGTCAAACGC
>JADBJO010027283.1:17500-21507 GCA_016801955.1 Conus betulinus
CTAAAGTGAAATACACTCGTATGTAAACCAAGAAACGCAATCTATGCAGTTTTTGTTTGTTTGTTTCTTTCTTTCTTTCTTTTCCCTTACAAGTTCAGAATAATACAAGTGTAATAATAACGTGGCTCATGCAGACGAAAAGGAAAAACAAATATAAAACAAAACATCAATACTAAAAACCGTAACCTGACATAAAACCACTTGTATTCATAGCATATCTGAAAGACCACACATACATTTGAAGTAATTCTGCTTAACGCATTCTTACCACCACAAGATATACTGCAATGTGAGTTATAGTAGATAAACTTTAACAACAGCATGTTTATGTTTAGGATAAGGTGATTGAGACTTGGTTAACTTATGTCCCTTAGCTTACTCTTAAAGCATATGAAAAAAAAATACAGCAAAAGGTGTTTTTTTCGGGCGGCAATACAAACACGCATACATACATATATAAACACACACACACACACACACACACACACACACACACACACACACACACACACACACACACACACACACATGCTTAGTTATTAAACAGTACAGCTCATCACTGTGACTACTTACACCTTTTGATCTCCCTTGCATCCTTTAAAATGGATCCTCAAGGATTGGCCCAAAGATTATCCCCTACATTAATACTGTTTACATAATGTTTTAGGTTTTCAGCAACTTATCCAGCTAAACGTACACATAGTTCGGCGATTTTTGTTGTGGTTGTTTTAAAAAACGGAACCGACGACATGTATGCTGGAAATTCACATGCTTCCTTAAAGTGCTTTTGCTGAACGTTGATTTTTGTTCTGCCTGGTCCTGAGTCAAAATATGAAAAGAGGGCGGTTGAAATGTTTGGGAATTGTTTTTTCCCCACAACTAACTCACCCCCAACCCATGCTTCCATCTCGGCGATTCCTACCACTACGTATAGTCCCCACCTCCCCACACTTATTAAGAATGTAGATCTACATTAGTTCATCAAAACTGTGCGATGGCTAGTGAACCAGCTAAGTCCTTATTCACTAAAATAACTGATCTCCTCCAGCTGAAGCCGTTTGTATTGATAAAATACAACGGCCGGTTTCAGATCGATAGTCACACCCATACGTCTGTATATTTCATTAGAAGAAAAAAAAACAAAAGAAAAAGTCAAAACAGTAGTGTGTCAGACTCTCGGAAATAGAGTTACCTACGATTTAGTTTATGTCTCCAACTATTTTTTTTTTTTTTTATAGTACGCAGCGACATTCAATCACACAAACACTGTAGTTTTCTTTCTTTCTTTCTTTTCTTTTCTTTTCTTTTTTTCTTTCTTTTTCGCTTTCTTTTTTCTTTTTTCTGCATCATTCCCCCCCCCCCCCCCACCCCCCCTTCACGAGCATCTATAAACTAATGTTGCGTCAAGAACGCTTTAGCTGAATCTATTGTATTGATATTTCAATAACAGTAGCAGCAGTGTATTTGGCTTTACATGTAGCCTCAGTCTGTTGGGACATGACAGAGATCAGAGCTCCTCCTGGCTATTGTTTTCAAGCAGGTATTTGCCTCTCAATTCAAAAAAAAAAAAAAAAGGTAAATTGTACCCCTATTTTTTCTCATCAGAATGGGTATTGATATGCGAGTTAATGTACTGCTCGTTATAATGGTTCCATGCTGTAAATAGGCTACACGATTTTAATGAAACATTGATTGATATTCTAGGGGATATATGGATGCCTGTTTGAAAACGCGATCTCTATGTTGTGTGGACTATACTGTATATAACGCGACGTCCCTTCTTTGGTCAATTTATGGGTGGTGCATGTGCTAGTGTGTGTGTGTGTGTGTGTGTGTGTGTGTGTGTGTGTGTGAGAGAGAGAGAGAGAGAGAGAAAGAGAGAGAGAGGGGGAGAGAGAGAGAGAGAGAGAGAGAGAGAGAGAGAGAAGAGAGAGAGAGAGAATTTGCAATTCATAATCTACATGTGTACACTTTTAAATGCTAAAATAGAATAAAACATCCGCTTTGTTGGAAAGCAGTATACATAGCTTTCATTGTAAGCATAATATGTATGGAGAGAGAGAGAGAGAGAGAGAGAGAGAGAGAGAGAGAGAGAGAGAGAGAGAGAGAGAGAGAGAGAGAGATGACATTCTAACTCTATTAATCGGTTTTTTAGGCTGGGGGTAAAGTTGAGCCCATATTTCAAATTAAACTGATAAATGATCAAAAGAACTACCACCGACTGTCATTGGACCTATCTTTGAGGGTCTAGTTGCAAAGTGAAACGACTGCAGGCGGAAATCTAAACAAATCTTAAATAAATGTCAGCGAACCGCCCAGAGAAACGTGGACAAACGAGTCACAAGACAACGCACACAACGCGTTTCGACCTCTTAGGTCTTCCTCAGGTGAAATAAACACGGACAAAATACGACGAAAATGCACTTAGCTTTGATCGCTTCAGATTGCTTCTGAGTTCAGCGCAAGGAAGGCGTTGAATGATTGAGTGCTTTCTGATTCAACGCCTTCCTTGCGCTGAACTCAGAAGCAATCTGAAGCGATCAAACCTAAGTGCATTTTCGTTATTTTGTCCGTCTTTATTTCACCTGAGGAAGACCTAAGAGGTCGAAACGCGTTGTGTGTTGTCTTGTGACTCGTTTGTCCACGTTTCTCTGGGCGGTTCGCTGACATTTATTTAAGATCTATCTTGAGGGCTTTCTATCAAAGAGATTATTCACAATCTTCCAATACATGACCTTTCTCTTAAATGACTTCACATTCCAGACTTCTTGCACTCACCCATGACCCTATCTTTGGGCCATCTGGTATCCTCAGGATAATCCTATTCCTTTGATGTTAATCCGTCTGGTTGGAGCATCTTCAACTCAAATGTGAAGTCAGTTCTGCTCTACGGATGCGAGGCATGGCGGATAACACAGACGATGCAACAAAAGATCCGAAACGAAGATCTGTGGGAGCGTGCGGGACAGGAACCAGTGGCCAAGCAGATACTGCGAAGGAAGTGGGGCTGGATCGGACACACCCTCAGGAAGCCAGCGTCCAGCACCACACGCCAAGCCCTGACCTGGAACCCGCAGGGAAAGAGGAAGAGAGGCCGGCCTCGCAACAGCTGGAGGCGAGACACTGAGGACAGAGCTGATGCAAGGGACCAACTGGACTGGAATGACCAGAACAGCCCAGAACAGAGCGCGATGGCGAAGGGTCGTCGATGGCCTATGCTCCAATTTTGCAATAAAAACCATCAACATAAATACACCAGTCTATAAATACACATCTCTTTAAGCCATGGCCATAGCGCATCAATTGCTGGTGTGCAGCCTGTACGGAGCTTTTCTCTGGCCCTACTGGAAAAAAAAAAAAAAACAAAAAAAAAAAACAAAAAAAAACATTCACATGAAAACTACTGTCAGCTTTGTGACAACATGTGACAACCCATTCGCACTTGTTGTCTGCGTTAAATGACGCTGGCTGCTGAAGCATTTGCCAACAACCTTTTACGGACATTTTTAAACACAATGTGTTCAGCTGAATAAGGGTAACAAGAATGTATTCAGTAAGCGATAACTACCTTTTCCTCGTTTCTGCAATTTTAATTTGAAGAGTGTTCCCCCTAAAGTCACTTTGTTCATGATAATAAGTTTAAATCGTTGTAAATTCTTCGGATTACCCCTCAAGTGAAATAATTATAAAAGGACCAAAAGGTCTCTCCAACTCTATACACATTAACCAGCTCAGATTGATGATACAAGCAGTTTGTGTGAGGCTAATGTGAATACAGTTGAACCACAGCACTGATACTGAAATGTGTCCCTTCCAGCATATCAGACACAACTCAAAACTTTATTCTTAAAAAAAAAAAAAAAAAAAAAAAAAAAAAACAGATTTTACAACATTGGTTGGACAGATGTCGCATTTTACTGAGAACTACCCTGATATACGTTTACCATTTCTGATATCATTATAGAAGCTACCCTTATTTCAGACGTAGCGGTTTTGTTATTTATTTT
>JADBJO010027284.1:0-2500 GCA_016801955.1 Conus betulinus
CCCGACCGTCTCCTACCCAGAGTTGAGTTTGCTGCGGACTCAGTTGGGAAGACTGGGACCACACGTCGAGTTTCATCCACTTAATGGATGCGTTTCTGAGAGTGTTGCTCAAAATTTCCTGACCAACACTGCAGTGCCTGTATCTCTCGGGCCTGGTTGACGCCGGGATATATTATGAAAGGAAGCGTAGAGTACAGCCCTGTCATGTAGTCTCAGACCGAAATGAAATCCGTAGCATCATCATAATCATCCTCATTCTCATCGATCAGCAAAAAAAAAAAAAGTCTCAAATTCTGTGGCCCTTCATGCCCTGCTCTCATGGTGACCTCAGTTTCGATGTCCCTCTCCACGTCTGTGGCCTTGGTTTGGTTCCGTCGGGGTCACCGGTATCGGCGAGTCCATGGGGGCTGTCGTTGGACGGACGTGGTGGCGCCCTCCGGAGGGAGAGCTCACTCACGCCGGCTCCGCGACTAAGCAATTATTGTCGTCAGTAGGGGGCTTAGTAGGTGGTGTCCTGCGTATGTTAGATCAGAACAGGCGCACTGAACACCACTGAAGTGACTCGGCAGCAGTGCAGTCTCCTCCGGTGGGTTGCCTCTTGACGACTTGACATTGACTGCTGCCTGTGGATTGCCGGTGCCGGGGCTGCGGCGGGGCCGACCGGGCCGAGTCATGCTGGTGGTGTACATTTTAGAGTACTAATCACGCTGGTGGTGTACATTCTATAGAACTAGTCATGCTGGTGGTGTACATTCTATAGAACTAGTCATGCTGGTGGTGGAAACTCTATAGAACTAGTCATGCTGATGGTGCACATTCTATACAACTAGTCATACTGGCGATGGAAGGCATCTGAAAAGTAATAAACAGCGATAGGTTCGCCAGATCGGAAAAAGACCAATTGTCCACCCCCACCCCCCCCCTCACTCCCACCCCAGAAAAGCACTTCATAGACAACATACCGGTCAGCCACAAAAATGTGCTTGACAGTGACAGTGGATTATAGTTTAAATACCTATGTAGCTGTTGATTTTGAAAGCGCCTTTGAAATGAGACACCTGGACAGAGAAAGGAGGGGGTGGGGGAAGTCAATTGTACAGCTTAGTTGGCAATCCTCCTATCTCTTTCCCCCCGATGTATGAGCTTGGCCTGGTGGATACACACCTGGCTGTTCTGGTGCAGCTCATGCTGCAGACGAAACCTCCTTCCTTTTCCCAGACTCTCAGATTCCTCTTTGCTCTGATCGTTACAGTGAGATGGAATCTGATGGAGAGAGACTTGCCTGTTTCCTACTGTGCATCAGGAAAGCCTTACTTTCCACCGTGTTTTGTGTTGTTGCAGTTCGATCAAATCCATCGGGGGAGAGAGAGAGAGAGAGAGAGAGAGAGAGGAGAGAGAGAGAGAGAGAGAGAGAGAGAGTGAGAGAGACAGACAGACAGACAGACAGACAGACAGAGACGGGTCGAACCCTGGGTCATGTGACTGAACAATGAGGGTGTTGTACACAGGTGGCAAGATATGTCTGCCCCAATCCTGGTCGAGTGTGGGGTTGTTGGCAGCAATATGGATAGCCTCCTTCACCCCACGCTGAAACCATCTATTGTCACGGTCGAGAACGCTGATGTCAACATATTCAAACTGATGTTGCTGGGCGTGTAGGTCGACGCCTACTGGTGATGATTCTCTTTCATGTTCAGTCAAGCGTTTTTGAAGGTTTCTCTGTTTCCCTAACATAGTTCTCTTTACAGTTACGACAGTCTATTTGGTAGATGACTCCAGACTTGTCCAGTTTGTCAGTTTTGTCTTTGGGGGCGACCAGCTGGCTGCAGATGGTGATGATGGGTTTGGGATGAACGGAGATGCCGGTTTTCCTGATCTTCCTGTTCAATGCTTCGGTCACACCGCAGACATAGGGGATGGTGACATGTCCTTTACGCCTAGTTTGGTCTCGCTTGGTGGTAGGATGCGGTGTGATCTTCTTGCTGGCCGGGATGTTCCACGCCCACTTCTCGTAGCACGACACGGTGAGAACCAGTTTTGAGGTGTTCCATTTCCTGGTCTTTGGCACCCTGAGTAGAGCAGATGGTGTTGGCCCAATGAGTGAAGGTGCGTATCATTCCAAGTTTGTGTTCCAGTGGCTGGTGGCTTTCAAACTGCAGGTACTGGTCTGTGTGGGTAGGTCTGTGGTACACACTGAAGGAGAGGCTGTCATCAGTCTGTGTGATGAGTGTATCCAGCATGCAATCGAGTTGTTCTCCTCCACCTCATGAGTGAACTTGATAGCAGGGTGTTGACTGTTCAAGTGGTTAGTGAAGTCTTCCACCAGCACCCGCTTGAGGATAGTCATGGTGTCGTTCACGTAGCGGCCGCCCCAATAGCGTGGAGGAGAGTGGTAATACGCCAGGGCCTTCTCCTCGAAGTTCTCCATGAAGAGGTTGGCTACAATGGGGCTGACTAGAGAGCCCATGGCCACTCTGGCCATCTGTTGATAGAAGTTGCC
>JADBJO010027284.1:12500-21502 GCA_016801955.1 Conus betulinus
GGTCCTCGTTTCCCTTGACCGCTGACGCTAGCCAGACCCACCCTGCCGTAGCGATTGCATGACGGACGTCGGTTGAAGCTGACCAAAGTCTTGCCTCTTGGTGGGCGGTGAACACCGGCTCGTGCGACAAGAGAAATGGTGAGCATCAGGGCCACACGCAGGAAGGACTGCTTGGACACCGCATTGTACCCTCAATTTCACGTAGGAAAAAAGGCGATGGTTTCACCCCAGCGGAACGGTCGAGTGTGTTTGATCAGAAATTATATGTTGGAAATAATTTGTTGACCACCGTTAATGCCTTTCACAGACACAGTTCAAAGTGCAGCTACCCTTCAAGAACCAGACAGTGCGGAGATGGATGCGCAGGGCAACACCCTGGTGTCTTTCGCAAACAATTCCGATCGACTCTGCGCTCGTTGGGTAGCGTACTGAATCCGAGACTGGCGCGAGATTTGAGACCCAAAGAACAATAACTCTCGCTTTCGCACCCCACAAGATGGATGCACAACCAACATGGATGTGCCAAAGGCCTTGTTTAAGGAGTCGGGTATTTATAGACTAGTGCATTCGAGTTTTTGAGAATTGTTTCTACAATGCTCTGAAAGTTGGTCCTCGTATTTTTCCTATGTCTATCAAGGTAACATGCCAACTGGCTCACCAAAAATGTTATGCGTAAGGCCTTACTTAAGAAGTGTGTGACCAAAAAATGTATGCGCCAATACTTAAGAAGTAGTGCACTAATAGGACTGGGCCATTTGATCGTTTTGTGAATTTTCATTGTGTCTAGAAGTTGATTCTTCTCTTCTCGTTTTCTTTACAATGACCATCAATGTACACGCAGGCAGGTAAAAAATCAAAGTGACTGGGACTATTTGGGGGCTACCCATCTGCACAAAGATAGGGTCACGGGTGAGTACCGAGGGCTGAAAGGTGACGTTAATAAAGGAAAACTATCATGTATTTGAAGACTGCATGTGATGTTATCAGTGGAGTGGGTCCTCCAAACAAAGGGATAATTGGTGGAAAGTTGCTCTTTTGAATCAATCATCAGTTTAACAGAAATGCTCGCCTTCAAACTTAGATTGGGCCTCACAACGCTTTGACGGTGATTAGGGAAATTTAGTGTATAAAACTGAGGGTGTGTGTGTGTGTGTGGTGTGTGTGTGTGTGGCCATGTGGAGGGGTCACGAGGAGGAGGGGCCTCATGGTGGCTGGTAAGCCCAGCTCACGCGCAGCGCTAGGTCTGTGGTCACACCCCACAGTTGAGTTAAGCCACCAAAGCACAATGTGGTCCACGTGTAATGTTCCAGAGCGTAGCTGACCTCAAAATCAAACCAAATCACAGTCGGTCTTTCACTTGTTTTAATAAATACCTTGCTGTCAGTGAGATCACTCGTCATCTATATATAAAGACATGAATCGACCCCTTTCTGACGTCAAAACGGCAAGCTTTAAAACTCATCCGTAACGCGAATCTTTGCATCCATTATTATTCCCTGTGTGTGTGTGGTGTGTGTGTGTGTGTGTGTGGGTGTGTGTTGTGTGTGTATGAGAGAGAGTATGTGTGTGTGTGCACATGTGTGTGTGTATGAGAGAGAGACAGAATGTGTGTGTGTGTGTGTGTGTGTGGTTGTGTGTGGTGTGTTGTGTGTGTGTGTGGTGTTGTGTGACAGGGAGAAAGAGAGAGTGAGTGTTTGTGGGTGTGTACATGTGTGGTGTGTTGTATGTGTGCGTGTGGTGTGTTTGTTGTGTGGCTGACACAGAGGAGAGAGAGAGTAGTAGGTGTGTGCGCGCGGCGCGCACGTGTGGTGTGTTGTCGCGTATGTGTGTTCCTGTGTGTATAGAGAGAGAGGGTATGTGTGTAGTGTGTGTGTGGTGTGGTGGTATGAAGAGAGAATGTGTGTGTGTTTGTGTGTGACAGGGAGAGAGAGAGAGTGTGTGTGTACTGTGTGCTTGTGTTAGTGTAAGTTTGCTTGTGTGTGTGTGGTGTTTTGTGTGTGACAGAGAGAGAGAGAGATAGTGTGTGTGGGTGTGTGTGTGTGTGTGTGTGTGTGTGTGTGTGGTGTGTGTGTGAAGTCTCCTACTAACTCTGCACTTGCAGCCGAACCTCGCGAAAAGCAACCAAGCGTTCTCTCCCCCCCCCCTGCCCCTTGTGTCCTTCCCTCCCCTCCCCCTCCCCTTCCCAGCTTACTCAAACACAAGTTTTTCATCCTGCAACCAACTTCTTTACTTAGCGACAAGCACCCAACGTACCTCCCCCCCCCCCCCCCTCCCCCCCCCCCCCCACCCTTGTCCCGCCAGCCTCTCACAACCATGTTTGCCACCTTCAGGGGCCAACCCCTTTACGTTAGCGACAAGGACCCAACATACCCCCACCCCCCACCCACCTTCCACCCCTTGTTGCCCTTAACGACTCCTCCGCGCGGGGTACCCGTAACGCACCATACGTCGGTAACGCACTCGGTCTTTGGTGTGGTTTTGTTGTGAAAGAAGAAAAAAAAAAAATCGATATGGCTACTCTGTACCCCGTGCACCCGGACATCTAGATAAAGATGTAAGCGTCGAACGAGACGAATGTTGGGGGCGTTTTCAGTTCATCACCCAGGATTGAGTCAGCTGCGTGAAGGACTATGTCCATAACGCTACGCTCCAACACCTGCAATCCGACAAGTTTTGAGACACACTAGGCATGATTTAAGCTGATGGATACAGTAATTAACCTATGATGACTGACTGGGAGAGAAGAGGGTCTGGTGTGCGCGAATTAGCGAATTTCTGACCTAACGCATTAGCCCGGAGTGATGCTTGGTCAGTATACCTGTATGCCTACCAACATTGGTTCCTTTGTTTTTGCTTTCTGTTTTTTTTTTGTATGTGTGTGCAATGAAAGAATGAGACAAGGAATCGGTTGGAAGCACGGCAAGGACGGGCGTGGTGAAGGAAAAGAACCAAAAAAAAAAACAGCAAGTGTTTGGAGGTGAGGTGTGTTAGGGAGGAGATGGTTTGAGTGTGGAGGTGGTGGTGTAGTGGAGGAGATGATGTGGGATGGAGGTTTATTAGGAGGGATATGGGGTTAGGGTGAGGGTTGGTTATGTAGGGAGAGGTGGGAGGTGATGGGTGTGGTTAATGGATGAAGGGTGTTTGTATGTGAGGTTGTTGGTAGTGATTAGAGTGTGGGAGTAGTGTGGTGTAGGGAGAGAGGGGTGGCGGCTAGTGTGTTGGTTATTGAGAGATTTTGTTGTTGATGGTGATGTTGTGGGTTATGAGAAAGGGGTTTGGAGTGGTGTGAGTTTAGTGAGGTGCGGGGAGTAGGGGTTGGGGGGTGGTGTGATCGTGTGGTGGGTGTTGTTTGTAGGGACGAGTAAGGGGATAGTTAGGTATGCGGGTGGGGTTTATGAGTGAGCAGGTGTGTGGAGTTTGAGTGTGTGTTAGGGATGAGATTTGTGTCGTGAGGGATTTTTTATGATGAGGTAGGGGTGGAGGGCGTCATGCAGAGAGGGGCAAGGTCGCAGTTTGGGGTGTGGTTTGTTTGTTCAGTCCTCGTCATTTTGCTTTTTCTCAAAATTCAGGCAATCTGCTCAGATGCCGAATCTCAGTGTGATGTAGAGGTCTGTACCTATGCCCTGTCAGAATAATGCACGGGCTAGTGGCCAAAGTGTCCACTCCGACTTGGCCCCCAAGGCTGGTGTCATGGGGGGGCTCAGTTCTTATACGGTTGTTATGCGAATGAGACTTGACACAAATATGGGGCCATTCGTTGTGGCAACCACACCGGGTTGTTAGGGTTTGAAAAACAAACAAACAAGGCGGCCCATGGTTCTTTGGCTGGGGATGAAGGCAAAGGCACACGCATTACAGGAAAAAGTGGTAGTTTGACAAAGAAAAGTCTGTCTCTCTCGAGTCTCGCTCTCCGGGCGCGGGGGGTCTGCAGCGTGCTCGGGGGGACTCCAGGGGGGGGTGGGAGTCGGTGGCGTCTCTCGAAGTGCGGGGTCTGCTGGTCGTCTCGGGGGAGCTCTCTCTCTCGCCTCGGGTCTCTCGGTACGCAACACAGAGGGAGCCGCTGGTAGTCTTCTTGGGGGTGGGGGAGGGAGGGGGTTTGTGCTGCTTTTGAGCATGGCGGATTTCGGGGTTGTGGTTGTCAATCAGGCTGGGGTGGCGGCGTTGGGGGACTTGAAAGTCACACGCCGCATTGTAAGGAGAACAAACGGCAGCTCCTGTGTCAGGTGGGGGTGTGGGAAGATATGCGTTTTGGGAGTGTAAGAGGGCGTCTAAGGTTGTGGGTGGCGAGTAACGGGCGAGGGCCTAGTTTATTGCGCCTAAGGCAGGGGCCAGGGGCCATAGGACAAAGCTGCGGGGGTATATAGCTGTCGTACCGCTTGAATCGATTGTAATCATCAGCATCAGCATCGAGGATATTTGAGGACGTAACACGCCAATGTTGTGGCAATCCCATGGGCGGGTGCAGAGCCTTCCAACAATGGTGAGTAGAATTAGGAAAAACAAGATAAGCGCAACAATCTCGCGAGGCTACGATGGGGCGATGAACCGAGAAGAGGGGAAAAACTCCATGGAAGTTCACATCGTGGCGAGTGTGGAAGGGTGACCCGTGCCCGTGGACTAGTGGGCGGCCGCAAAGTGGTGAGATGTGCGGGCGTTTTGTAGAAGACCTATAGAGGCCCAAGTCCACCAACGACTACCACCAAGCAGGGCGGGGGGTGGGGGGGGGGGGACCGGGGGGGGGGGGAGCTAAGGAGCCAGCGGGGCAATACCAAAGTTCGTCCAGTCAATTGTGGGGTCGTCAAGCAGGAAACGTTCGGCAGAACGGGGAGATCAAAGCGGGCCGCTACGAGTGAGCGTGTTCGCCCTACAGACGCGGGGGGCCTGTGCGCAGTGGAGGGTCAAAACACTGCTAACAGCCCGGCGGGCACACGCAAACTTATGGCCCAGTGCCGTGGCTAGGAAGTTGGGGTCGATTTAAGATCGTCACCAAATAGGGTTACGTGGACAAGGTGGAGTTGTTATGAAAAGTATTCGTGACTTTTTCCGGTGTTCATGGTGCCAGGTAAGCCATGCTGCTGACAGTGATGGAAGAAGGGGTGCAATGAGAAGGGGCCTATGTAGGGTAGAGCCGGGGCTCGCAAATATGGCGGCGCCGGTGGGAGTGCCAGCCATGAAAAGTGTAGGCTCGCCGCGGGACGGTTCGGATATGGAAGATTTTGAGGGGTCCAGGGTGAGATCCCAAAAAAGTACAATGTTGGGTGGGTAGTTGTGGCGTTTTTCATCCCTGTATTTAATTTGATATGACAATGCGGTCGAGGAGATGGGACTGATTTTATAGTGATTTTGGCACAAGGCCTACCGTAGCATGTTGTGTCGGGAGTTATAGAACTGACGGGTGCAACGCTGAGCGAGTTTTGTAACAGCGCAGATCTCACACATGTTGTCCGGCTTTCTCCTTGCGGCGAGGAATCTTCACAACGAGGGGAATAAAGAAATGGGTGAGATGCAAATGTCGCCATGGTGACTACTTCCTTGAGCTCCCTCTATGCCAAAGAACGAGGGGTGGTTAAAGGGGGTCGTTTTGTAACTCGGTACGCAAGCATCAAAACGTTTATTCACCTTCGTAGCACCCAAATGAGCTTCGTAAAACTGCAGCCATTTCCCTTCGCGTGCGAAGACGCCTCCAATTCAGCCAGCACCTAGTCGCCTTTTCCTCCAGCCCGAGCACCGCTCAGCTGTAAGTGTGCTGTGAAATGCTCACAGATGTCCGAGAGGCAGGTTGCGCCTCATCGCCATCCCGCCTCTGTTAAACGGCAGGAAACCTGTTTGCCGAGCGCGATGTAGGTGCTCCTTCCTTGTGATGAACTAATTAGTGCCCCTGTCTGCCGAATGTTGGAGGTTTGTCTGTTCTTGTTTTCTGATCGACTAATTCCAGGTGGCCCTTACTGTCTTTCTGTAAGCTGGTACGGTTAGCTTACTTGTTATCCTGTCACTTTCCTCTGCACTGAGCTGCACGGACGACGCACTGGAAAGATGCCCCATGTAGACTTCTTCCCCATACCGCTAACGTAACCACTGTTTGATGAACATGTGTAGCTGCACTGCATGCTCCCCGCTATGCTGCACTGGTGAACCATGCACTGTGTAATGTGTGCGCAACTTGTACGCACTGTCTGCTGCCCGCCTTGTATGATGCGCTTGTAATGCAGCCATTAAGCTGCACTGTAAGCCTCACTGCAACTATATCTACGCTGTACATGTTTGCCATTTGTTGCAGCTACTAAGAACGATTTAATTTTATTTTTTTACCTCATAACAAGTATTTTGTGCATGCCGCTTATTTTCTACTTTTCTAGAGATGATGCGGCAATACATTTCACCAGTCCGACCGGAGTTTGCTTATGTTCATTTATGCAACATAAGTTGAGACGCCATAGCAGCTATTTGAGGACCACAACATAGCTATAATTGAGAGACACCATAGCAGCTTATTGAGGACACACATAGCTTCTATATGGTTGAGGCAACACAAGCCGCACTAAATTGAGGACACACCTAGCACTATAATTTGGGACACACATGCAGCTATATATGATGACACACATAGGCTATATAGGCACACACATCGCAGCTACATTGATGACCACATAGCAGCCAATTGAGACAATAGCATATTGCACTGTATTGATGCCACACATAGCACTATAATTGGAGGGACCACATAAATATATATTGATACACACCCAGCAGATAAAGTAGGGACCAATATATCAGATCTGGTGATGACACACATAGCATTATGTTGATGACAACCATAGCATCTATATTTGGGGCACCAATACGCAGCTTATTGTAGGACCCATACATATATAATAATTGAGCCACACATCGCGATACATTTGAGACAACACATACCGGTACCTTGATGACAACACATAGCATCTATTTGTGGACCAACATACTCTATATTGAGCAACACACATCGGCAGATAGGTATGGAGGACACGACATAGCAGCTAGACTGTAGGCACCCGGTAGATCAGATTAAAGTTAGGAGTAAAGCTCTTTCATCGCATTTTGCATCATCTATGACCTGTGTGGGTGTCCTCATCTAAAAAACCGAAACAAAGTTATGAAAACAAATCCTTGTTTCCAGTTTTTGATTGGTCAGCAAGGTGATGATATAAATTTACGAGAACTGTATGAATAGATGAACATTTGACTGTTGAGATTCGCATGTTATTGCCCAACAAGAATTGTAAACCTGTGCCATTCCAAAATGAATATTGCAATGTGATCATAAAACAGAACGCGTGCAATGGGGGGGGTTGGACGTAAGGGGCGGTGTTCTATCTATTGTGTAACCCGGAGATTACTTTTCGCTGGGTGTAAGATTAAGGTAGGAGCCAAAGTGCCATACTCAGGAAGAGTAAAGAGGACTGGAGCTTCCTACTAGCGTCACACAGGGAGAAGCCCGGCTTCAGGTGCTAAACCTCGAATCAATCCCTGATGAGGATCAAAGGGTATCAACTCATACGTTCGAGATAATGGGTGGGTGGGAAAGTAAGGGGGGATGGGGGTCGTGCTGGGTGTATCCCAAATCAATTCGAAACCCCGGTGGGAAGGTATAGTGCATTACAATTGTCACGATCCCAAGGGGGAAATGGAGGTGTTTATTGTCTCCATTACCTTAAGGAAACCTTAGCTGGAAACATAGTGTGTGAGCCATACTCATGTATAAGGAGATGTTAAATTCTGTCCGTCACTACTATAATGAAATGCATGACACTGAAACGCGGCACTAATCGCATCACTGCAGCACGTGCTGACCCAACAAAATATAATGCTCCACATGATCTATTCCCTGAACTCTGGGAATGGTATAACCACACGCTTGTATACTTGTTGTGTGTAAGTGTGAGTGGGTGTCAGCTTGTCTGTCTGAGATCAACGGCCTGGCAAGAGCAACTGGGCACCATCCTCATTAAGCTGATCCACACAAATGAAGCTGAAATGCTTGGCATCCCGTTGAGTAATGAACCCCTAATTATTCCTTCATTCATAATTATTCATAAAAGGGGAGGGAATGATAAAGGGGCCATCATCCTGAAGACACGCCAGATTACCCCCTGGGAGTAGGTCCCGGGGAGTGTGAGGGCAAATCTGGGACCAACACCAGTCCGACTCGTGGGAGTAAACTTGAAGAGGGGGTGCCTTCCAGACGGGTTACGGGCCATCTTGAATTTGCAGCAAAATCCCGAGTACACACAGTCCCTCTGACTGTGAAACGCAATGCACGTGTACATCTCCAGTACAGCTGGATAGAGCACTTGCACACACTCCTTATAGGGCTGTACAATATATACATGTGAGTCCGCCCCCTGGTACAGCTGCCAAGTGCAAATACAGGACAGTCCTCTGTAAATGGACTGTCTCCAATATATACATGTGAGTGTCCCTGGTACCGCTTGCCAAGTACAGATACAGACAGTCCTCGGTATGACTGTCAAATATGTATACCATGTGAGTGTCCCTTGTAACGCTTGCTCAAGTACAAGATACAGATATCCTCAGGTATCACTGTAAAAAGATAGGAAACATGTGTGTCATGAAGTTCAGCATGAAATAGTACTTCACAATTTTAGATGTACCCTGAAATTTTTTTTGATATTTGGAAATTGGGAGGGCAGTTGACAAATAAACTGTTCAATTGTTCTAAACTAAGTATGAAAGGGTGTATGATTAAGTCCTCAACACACCCATTTACACATCTCTCTCTCGTCTCCTCCTCTCCGAAAAGAGTCCGCTCTCCCATCTCTCTCGTCTCGCTCGTTGTAGTGTTTGTGTGTGTGTTGTGTGGGAGATAGAGAGAGAGAGAGAAGACAGAGAGAGAGGAGAGAGAGAGATCGAGGAAGAGATAGAGAGAGAGATTTGCCTGAAACTACTCCTGAAGGTCCTCAAAACCAGGGATAATGATTTAGTCCTCAAAACCCGCCAATTTA
>JADBJO010027285.1:0-7500 GCA_016801955.1 Conus betulinus
GATGATGAAGATCACGAAGAGGAAGGAGACCGAATGATATAAAAAATAAAAAAAAAAAAAAAAAAAAAGAAAGAAAGAAAGATGATGAAGAAGAAGAAAAATAAGGGAGAGCAAAAGGAGGAGGAGGAGAAGGAAAATGAGAAGGAAGAGGAGGAGGAGGACGGACGACGCCGAAAAGGAGGGAGAAGAGAAAAAGGAGGAGGGGTGGTGGTGGTGGAGGAGAAGAAATCATTTGTTTCAAGCATTTGTTTTTTTCCCAAATGTGACATGATGAGAACAAGGAATGCAGAAGAGAGACGGTAAAAGATGTGTGGATTTTTTTCCTTTCTACTTTTTTTTCCTTTTCTATTCCGGTTCTGATACTACACCACAGAAAAAAAAACTCGGCAGTGTGGCAAGACGAAAAAAGGTGAGGGAGAGGGAAAGAAGATGTGTGGGAGAGGAGACAAGTGGGCGGGGGGAGGGGTTTTGACGCTGTGATGAAGATGGAAGGAGACAGACAGAGGAAGAGAGAGAGCGAGACAGAGAGAGAGAGAGAGAGAGAGAGACCAGAGAGAGAGAGAGAGACAGAGAAACAGAGACAGAAATACAGAGAGGACAGAGGAGAGAAAGAGAGCGTGGGGCAGGCACAAAAGAGAGAAAGACAGAGACAGAGAGAGCAAAAGGGACGGGGGGGTGGGGGGTGGGGCAAAGATACAGAAAGCGGGTCAGAGACAGACAGACAGACAGGTAGCTAGAGAGAGGACAGACCGACAGAGAGAGAGAGGAGAGAGAGAGGAAAGAGAGACAGACAGACGGACAGACAGAATGGACAGACAGACAGGACAGACAGAGGCAAAGACAGCGGAAAGGGGGAAGACCACGAGCAATCTTCAGAGCGAGATCATATCGGTTAAGTAATGTTCGATAACGCAGGGATTAGTTTCTTCTTGGCACTTCTCCCAACACAACGAAAACAAAAAACAAAACAAAAACAAACAAACAAACAAAAAAAAACAAACAAACAAACAACAAAAAAAAAAACCCCACGTGAACCCCCAAAAGCTTTCTTCCTCACAGTCCATGTACTCATTTCATCGGAACACACGAGACCCCGTATCTACCCCAGCAAATAGAAGACAAAGATGAAGGGACTGAAGACGTTGTGTGCTTCACATTAACAGCTATTTTTAACGCATCCCTTTTCTCCCTTCTAGTAACCCCCTCCCCCCCTCTCCCCCACCCCACCCCCCAACCCCTTCCTTCCCGCCTTCCAAAAATTCCTCCCACCTCAACACGCACGCATACACGATCTGGAGAATAAAGCGATGAAGATGAAGTTGGAGTAGGAGCATGGGAGAGAGCGAGCGCGCGCGCGCACAACACACAACACACACACACACACACACACACACACACACACACACGCGCGCGCGCGCGCGCGCGCAGAGAAAGAGCGAGAGAGAGAGAGAGAGAGAGGGGGGGGGAGATGGACAGACAGACAGAGAAACAGACAGACAGAGAGAAGAGACAGACAGACTGACAGACAGACAGACACGACAGAGAAGCTCCTCTCCATTTATCTGACAAAACTCAAGAGCCATATCAGAACGTGTCTTCCCTCCCTTGTCACCGAAACAGGCTCTCGCTTCTCTCCCTTTGCATTTTATCGCTGCCCATTTTTCATAGCACGCTATCGCCCCTCATCCTCCCCCCACCCCACCCCACCCTGCCCCTTTTCCTCCCCAGTCTGGGGTGATGGGTGGAGGGGGTGGTGATGATGATGAGAGAGACAGAGAGAGAAGGGGGGGGGGGGGGGATGGGGGGGGGGGGGGGGGATGATTTATTCAACATTATAAAACGGTGGCCAGGGGGGGGTCTACATTCAATTCCACAGCACTGTAAATATAACCATAAAGTCCACACGTGTCTGAAGTGCAGTATACACAGGTTTATTCAAAACATATACTAGAATAGCGTAATAATCACAGAATATCGGAAAATGCGATCGCACGCGCGCGCAGAGCAGAGAGAGAGAGAGAGAGAGAGAGAGAGAGATCCTAGAGAGGGAGAGAGGAGAGAGAGAGGAGAGAGAGAGAGAGAGAGAGAGAGAGAGAGAAGAGAAAAAGAGCTGGAATCCTATAATCGGGTTGTTGACAGGTGAAAAAAAAGGGGAAAGCGCAGGTTAAATAAGGTAAGATAAGGCAATATTGGGTAAGATTGGGGTGAGTTAATGATAAAAAGAAAGAGAAAAAAAATAGTACTGGCGGACAAAATTCATATAGCGTCATATCCAGAATATTAGTCTGATGCACGGCAACTTACAATCACAGAAAAACAAAAGACACAAAAATATCACCTAACTTACATTCATACATGAATAAAACATAATCTTGGTAATCATGTTATGATGTCAGTTGACTACACACCTATATTGGTGTCGTCGTGGGACACACACACACACACACACACACACACACAATCTCTCTCTCTCTCTCTCTCTCTCTCTCTCTCTCTCTCTCGCATTACCACCATTACCCCCCCCCTTCCCAACCACCACCACCACCACCACCACCAAAACCCACAACAGTCTCAGTTAGAATAGTATCATACATACATACATAAATCCACTTGCACGCCTACATGCTACTTGGACAATTGCTTACAAAGGGGAACGAAAGTCATGGTACGGTAGATACAAGGTAAGGGTATGGCGAAACGGTAGGTTACCACGAGAGAAGAGAAGGACGTTACGGTGGTAAGGTAAGGTTGGAAGCTAAGAAAAGGTTAAGAAAAACCAGTTGATATAAGGCGATGCCAGTTAAAATACGACTGTTTGACACCAAAAACCTGGAGCCGGGGCGACCATCCCCAACCAGGTGGGGTGGGGGGTGCGCCCAGATATAAGTGTTCGCTGCGATTGAAGTCAGGCTTGCCAGGTCAAATAAGCAGTCCCGGACCCAATGGTGACGTTCCTATAAGGATTAAAGGTGGCACGGTTATCTCCACTGAAATATCCACATGTCCCGTGACAGGAGCATTATACGATCAAGAGCCGCGCTATAAGCTCTTAGCCCTGGGGAAGGACACCTTAATGAACACACATCCCCATGTGCTCACAGGGATGGGATGTTTTAGTCTTGAACTAGGGGGAGAAGCCCCTCCTCCCTACAGAAAACTTGATCCCACTTGTCAAAGACGGAGTGTGTCAAACTACGGCGCAAGTTTCGGTGATAAATCAGGCCGGCACACACGCATCGACGATTGTCGACTGAAGAAGAAGAAGAAGAAGAAGAAGAAAAAGAAGAGAAAGAAGAAGGCTGTCACTAAGTTCACGCACACACACACACACACACACACACATATACACCCCCCCCCTCACTCCCCCCTCAACACACACACACACACACACACACACACACACACACACACACAAAACATCGGTGGAAAGTCGGAATGCGGATCTATGACGAAACCATTACAGCTGGATGCGGCGCCGTGACGCGGACCTGACAAGAACAGCAAATCTTGCATCTGCTTGGCTAGAGAGTGTGACAGCTTTCTTCCCCTGAACGTTAAACATGTGAAGTTACTGTTTACGAATCGACAGCTGTCTATGATGTGATACATTTTTTTATGTAATATAAGAAAAACTCCGAGGGGTACAAGCGTTGACATTTCGCATTTTCCAGATACTTTTTAGTGTGCATGGGAAGTAACTCTTTCAAGCCGTACTATTTCTACTTCCCCTGGAGAAAAATAATTTTGTTTCCATTTTAGTCCTGCCTTACTCATAGAATATACACACACACACACACACACACACACACACACACACACACAGAGCAGCGACGCATTAAGTAATCACAACATAAATCACAAAGAATCTGAATACTGAATGGAAGAAAACGACAAAAACAACAACAGTAACAAAAACAACAACAACGACAACCATAACAATAATAACAACCGTAACGACGATGATGATGACGGTGGTGGTGGAAATGGTGATGATGAAGATGATGATAGTGGTGGTGATGATGGTGATAATGATTATGATTATGATGATGATGATGGTGTGTTGATGATGATGATGATAACGATGATGATAACGGCGATGACAGGCCGATGATGACAGGTAACTGTGGTGGAATGAAGGGGTGTGTACCAGGGAAGGAGGGAGAAGACGGTACCCCTCTACATCTCGCCGTGCTGATGTCGGCAAACACTGAGCAAGCAGCCGTACATCACCAAACGCCTATTCAGATCATCAGTCAGGCAAGTCGATCCATCCGACCAGACACACGAGAGAAACACAGCATCAGGATGTTTACTAACTGATAGCAATCTATGAAGTGATATATTTCCCTCCTTTCCACCTCCTTCCCCCCTCCCCCCCCCCCCTCCTACTTTGGGCCACTCCCTCTATCCCCCGTCCGATATAGAACAAAAAAAATTGACACAAACAACTGCTCTCTGTGTGTGTGTGTGTGTGTGTGTGTGTGTGTGTGTGTGTGTGTGTATGAGAGAGAGAGAGAGAGAGAGAGTGAGAGAGAGAGAGAGAGAGAGAGAGAGAGAGAGAGAGAGAGAGAGATACGGATACGGATATTTTATTCACGAACAGGTCATTGCCCCTCGTGAAGGGGTGCATCTGGAAATCATTCAATATCTTAAAGGGTCAAAAACTGATTCAATACTATACATTAAGAAACAAGAACAGATCGTAACTTAAATGCTTTGTATAGGTAAATGGACAGATTTCTTGTTGCTCGTTCATTATTGGAAGCTAGAAGTAAACTTAATCCGAAAAGACTTGGAAATGCATAATATTTTAAATGAATATAACGTTCCCTTTTTCCGTTTAGTAAAGGACAGCACAGAACAAAATGCATTTCGTCTTCTTTCTCTTCTTTACACAATGAACAAATTAAATCAACAGGGGTATGTTGTTTGTATCGATATCTATGTACAGCAATATCTGAAATAGCAATATGAATCTTGTAATAATCTTGATATGTCTGTCTAGGTTCAACGTTAAATGCCTTTTATCGATTGCTATTGTGCAAAAGGTCTTGTATATGTTGCATTGACAGTGTACTGGCGTGGAAAGTGTACTCTCCACGGGCAAATCGTGGAATGTATACATTCCATGGATCAGCCGTGGAAAGTATACATTCAATGAAAAACCGGCGTTTAATGTATACTTTCCACGAAGAAACTGCGTTGAAAGTGTGCCAGTACAAATTCCACGGGCAAAATCGTGAGATCGGTACAGGAGACGTTACCGGAAATGTTTTTGTTGTTCTCGGCGACCTTTAGGGACCAAAGTTGAATGCACACACTTCATTGTCGCCGTCAAGTGAATACTACTCTTTAAATATTTCCGTGAAACACAGTTCACAGACAACATGGAAGAGACAGTGCGTCGTTGAAACACAGTTCACAGACAACATGGAAGAGACAGTGCGTCGTGCGCAGCAATTTTATGACAGCTGGGTCGACAAAATCGACACAAAACAGAAGAACAATTGTGCGTTGTCAATTGAGAGATACCAGCAGCTGCTGGAAATTGTGAAGCGTGGAAGGGCAGCTGGTGGCAAAACAGATGACGAACGAAATGCTTGCAAACGGTTCGACATTCTCTCTGTTGGGGAAGTGGAGAAACTGATCAAAAAGCGGCACCAAGAGGATGACGCGATCCTGTACTATGTGCACAATGATGAACTTTATAAGAAGATCTATGAAGTACACATTGCTCAAGGTCATGGAGGTATCAAACAAAATGATGCGTCATTTGAAGGGGCGTTATGCAAATATCACGCAGGACGCTGTGAAGCTGTTCGTTTCATTCTGTGACGAATGCCAGCGCCGGAGATGCAAGCCTAGCGCTACCAGCATTGTCGTGAAACCTGTTCGCTCATCTGATCTCAACTCACGTGGCCAAGTCGACTTGATCGACATGCAGAGTCAGGCGGATGGACCTTTCAAGTGGATTCTGAACTACCAGGATCACTTCACGAAGTTTGTGCATCTCCGACCGTTGGAGAGAAAATCTGCTGTCGATGTTGCTACCGCGTTGCTTGACATTTTCCTCCACACCAACGGAGCTCCCAACATCCTGCAGTCGGATAATGGCAGAGAATTCGTCAACAGGATCATCGTGGAGCTTACCAGCCTCTGGCCAAACCTCAAGATTGTCCATGGGCGCCCGAGACATCCACAGTCTCAGGGTTCTGTGGAGAAATCAAACGACGAGGTTCACAAACAATTGGTGTCGTGGATGAGAGACAACAATTGCACGAGGTGGGCTCAAGGTCTGAAGTTCGTACAGTTCCAGAAAAACAGTTCACATCATTCGAGACTGGGAATGTCACCCTGTGAAGCAGTCTTCGGAAAACCTGCGTCCACTGGTTTGACCTCTTCAGCTCTCCCACTTGAAGTTCTGTCACTAATCACAGATGAAGAGGATTTAGAGACGATCATGGCGGGGAGATTCAACAGAACAACCAGTGACGACACGAACGCAGGTAAGACTATTGTGACATTAACATTGTGGTGTTTCACGAACCCTAGTAGTGTGTATTAACTAAAGATTACAGTGGTGCAATTAAATAGCACTGACTCCTCCTTCAGTGGTAAATTTACAGCATAAAAATGTATAAAAAAAAAAAAAAAAAAAGGTTAATAATTTGTTTTATGATTTATTTCTCTAAAACTACAATTAATTTTTCCTTAATCCCTTCACTGCCAATAGGACGTAGTAGTAGTAGTAGTAGTAGTAGTAGTAGTAGTAGTTGTAGCAGTAGTAGTAATTGCACTTTCCGTTAACACCTTTTTTTTGCAAATTGCGATATTAGACGTGTGTGTGTGTGTGTGTGTGTGTGTGTGTGTGTGTGTGTGTGTGTGTGTGTGTGTGTGTGTGTGAGTGAGTGAGTGAGTGAGTGTGTGTGTGTGTGTGTGTGTGTGTGTGTGTGTGTGTGTGTGTGTGTGTGTGTGTGTGCGTGTGTGTGTGTGTGTGTGTGTGTGTGTGTGTGTGTGTGTGTGTGTGTGTGTGTGTGTGTGCGTGCGTGCGTGAGTGTGAGTGTGTGTGTGTGTGTGTGTGTGTGTGTGTGTGTATCTGTGTGTGTCTGTGTGTGTATGTGCGCGCGCGCGCGCATGTGTGTTTGTTCGGACATATATGGTGATGATGCCCGACCCTTTAAATTTTTTCAAGAATAGTCACGTGCGGTCTACGCATGCGTATACGCTTAAAACCTAAAATTTGCCATAACTTGGGAACTACTGAACGAAAATCAACGAAATTTGGAATATAGGTAGTATTACGTCATCCCCTCACACCGAATACATCAAAGTTATCGCCAACACAATAATTGTGACGGAATGCGCATGCGTAGCGGGTTTATAAGTGTTAAATCTTCAAAACTCTATATCTCCTAAACTACTGGTCGTATATGATTATGGCCCAGTGTCATGCGCTGCAATAAGGAGAGGTGTGAAGGTGGACTTGTGACTGGAAAAGGT
>JADBJO010027285.1:17500-21502 GCA_016801955.1 Conus betulinus
CCCCCCCCCCCCCCCCTCCCCTCTTCCCAGATCACACCCCGCCTTCTATGGCGAGTAATTCGCTTCAAAAAAATGCCAGTGTTCTCTCATCCTCAAGAAAACTGTGATCTTACCGCTACTGCTACTAATGCCGCTGCTGTTGCTGCTACTATTACTGCTACTACTACTTCGTTTTTCATCATCATCATCATCATCATCATCATCATCATCATCATCACATTAGCATTTTTTACCATCATCATCATTATCATCATCATTATCATCATCATCATCATTGTCATAGTCATTGATTATTGTTATTGTCATCATCAGTATCATTACTATTGTTATTATCATTATTTTTTATCTTCAATAATAATAACAATATTATTATTATTATTATTATCAATAACATTGTCATTAATAGTAGTATCATCATCATTATAATCATTACTATTACTATTAGTATCATCCAACTTGGCCTTCATTGTTCCTTCACTAACGCTACTCCAGCACCACAAGAAGCAATCAACAACAAGACGTCCCGAGACCACCCGCCACAGGAGACGCTGCACTGCTGCCGACTCCTCGTGGCGGGTGTCGGTGGTGCCTGTTCACTTCCAACACAGACGCTGGACAACACCTATCAGCAGCACCCCCTCCCCCCGCCACCCACCTCCACCCCCCACCCCTGCTGCTGCCGACAACACTGCTAAATCGTGGGGAGCATCCTGAGAGATCATCTCCCTTTTCCCGCCCACAAAGGGCGCAGTCATGTCGGGAAGCACCCTATGTTCCCCCTGGTCTATATTACCCCCAGGTCTATGTTCCCCCATGTCTGTATTCCCCCAGGTTTGTATTCCCCCAGGTCTGTATTTCCCCAAGGCTATCTTCCCCAAGGCCTTTGCTCACTGTTTTTTTTTTTAATTTTGGGGTAACAAGTTCTTTGACGATAGCGCGATTGGAAAAACGCCTTATCTTGGGTTCTAATCCTGTACTCATTTCTTTCGTTCGCCTGGCAATGGGGAAGTAGCCTTGCAGCGCACTGCCTATGTATATGCGAGACTATTATAATGCGGGATCAGGTGCCTCCCTTTATGTTACCTGGGGTCCAATCCTTGTTGTTTTTACCTCTGTACTGTGTGTAACATTTGCAGTTTCAGACCAGCGTGACACGTCAATAGCCCTGGGGGAACATAGACCTAGGGGAATATAGACCTGAGGGAATATGGACCTGGGAGAATATAGACCTGGGGGAACATAGACCTGGGGGAACATAGACGTGGGGGGAACATAGACATGATCCCGGGGGAATATAGACCTGGGGGAACGATATAGACCTGGGGGAACATAGACATGCTCCCGTCACATCCATCCAACGACAGTCCCCATGTACATGTGGATATTGACGCTTTTGATATAAAAGGTGGTGGAGAAGACGAAATCAGAAGCGTAGTCAACACGAGAGCAGAGCATGAAGAGCCGCAGGATTAGACTTTGATTTTTTTGTTTGTTTTGAGATGATGATCTGCAAGACCATTTCAATTTTCACTGCTTTTGACGCTGTTTTAAACTTTAGCAATGAATGCAAAAAGGAAAGAAGACCACGTTATGACGCTACCGAGCCAAGAGCAAATAAAATACCGAGTCACACTATGAAGCCACAACGTCGGAGAAAATAAACGTTTTCACATTATCAGTTTTCTCGAAAATCTGTCGTCACTGAAATATAACCATGATCGTGGTCTTTTGTAGCGAGGAAGCTCGCATAACCGTTCCTACTCGGTCATCATTATCTGTCTTCACCCCCCTCTCTTCCCCCATCCCCACCTCCACTCTCCCCCCCCCCCCCCTATCACTCACCCCATCCTCCTCCCGCCCCTCTCCCCCCCCCCCCCCCCCCCCTCCCTCCCCCGCAGTCACTCGCGTTGCGTGTCCGACGACCTTCCATCCCGTGGAGAGAGATGGATGAAGCGAGAAGAGGACATTACCTCTCTCCCCCCGCACACCACCTCGCTACCCCCCTGCCCCCCCCCCCCCCCCCCCCCCCCTTTCCCGCTCTCCGGTCTTGACTTTTTGACTTGTAAGGGAAAGACAAATCCAGGTGATGGACCTATTTTTGACCAAGAGTACAAAGATCTAATCAGTTTTCTATGTGAAGGACATACCTGAATATTTATTTTAAAAAAAAAAGGACCCTCTTTAGATCCACAGGTGATGGGCCTGTCTTCACAAGTTTTATAGGTGAAGACCCGATTTACAGCTGAAGGACCTGCCCTTAGGCTTACGGAAATACTTGTCTTTAGATTTTCAGATGAAGGATTTGTCTTCAGATTTTGCAGGCGAGGGAGAGAAAAAATCGTGGCCCATAACGAACCACCATAATTTTTGCTGTTGTCTATGCTACCATGACTAGTGACGTATTTTGATTGGTGTAAGAGAACGATTTCAATTCTCACTCGGCTTCTCCCTAACCTTGACTTCCGGTCCGGAAGTCCCTGTCCGCACCTCGTTCGTAAAAGTTGATTGGGCAGCGGACAGCCCGTCTGTCCACGCCTGTCTCGCTTTGTGCGAGAGCGATGACAAGGATTAGAAATGCAGATTTCTTTCTTTCACGCACCCCTCCAACTTTTCCACCTCCTCCCCCTTTCTCCGCAGCCCCAACCCCTTTCCCGTTTCCCTTGAGGTGAAAATTCCTCCCCTCCCTCCCTCTCTATCTGTGTCTGTCTGTCTGTCTGTCTCTCTGTCTCTGTCTCTGTCTGTCTGTCTCTCTCTCTCTCTCTCTCTCTCTCTCTCTCTCTCTCTCTCTCGCACTCTCACACACACACACACACACACACACACACACACACACACACACACACACACAGACGGGTGCTCTCGCGCACGCCACTCATAAACCCCAAAATAACCAAAGATCACGCAGCATGAAACACACACACACACACACACACGCACACACACACACACACACGCACACACACACACACACGCACACACACGCACACACACACACGCACGCACGCGCGCGCACACACACACACACACACACACACACACACACGCCACTGACAAGCTAAACAATGACTAACAAATGCTGGCGATAACTATTTACATTCAGCCGCGAAACAGAAGACAAAAGACGGGAAAAAGCTTTGAGGGATTATTCCTTCTGCTTGGAGCTTCTTTCTCTTCGATAAATTGTCTTGCCTATCGAATCTAATGTGACTCAAGTATAGCCCAATGACCCATGTATAGCCCCAGTGGCTTTGACAGAAACATGTGGTGCACCGATGCCGTTTAGCTCAGTGGTTAGTGCGCCATGTTCGCAATCCAGACGTCGCGAGTCAAGTCCCGTAGCATTATACCGTCCTTTTCCGCTCCCTATCCTAGTGTGATGGTATTCTGGCGACATCGGTGTGTCGTGTTAGGTCCTATCCTTCATTCTCCTGTGATGGTTCGTTTTTACCCGTCTGACAAGAAATCCTCCCTGCAGGCGAGGAGACGAAAATAGCAACAAAACAATAACAACAACAACAACAACAACAACACAACAATAAACAAAACAAGAAAGATGCTTTTCATTTACTGCTTAAATTAGCGTCCCCATAATTTCTATTTACTGCTTCAATTTCCGTCCCCATGTCTTTTTCGTTTCTTTTCTTACCAGTCGAACAGAAGTCGCCCATAGTTCTTGTTGCTCTACCATGTGTTCTGTTGGACCATCTTGAAGATCAGGAAGCTGTGCTAGTGTTGAACAAAAGTCAATTTGTGTGTATGACCGTGTTTTTCATCCCGCCATTGAGGCAGCCATACTCCATCTTCGGGGAAGGTGCATGCCATGTGTAACGTGTCTTCCATACCAACGGCCAAACTGCCCTCTTCCAAAAGTTGGTGATGGGATTTACGAGTGTGTGCAAGACCTTGTGCGTGCGTTCACACACGGAAAACCTCGTGCTATAGTCTCATTCGAAAGACTGTGTTTGGGGATGGAGTCAGAAACCGATGTTTAACTCCGAGGGG
>JADBJO010027286.1:0-21501 GCA_016801955.1 Conus betulinus
CCTCACACTCCCTGGCACATCTAAGCAATTAGTGTCATCAAAAGAGGGATTAGTGATGGTGTCTCGTCTTTCATGTCCCTCTACTCATCCCTTCCTCCTTGGCATTACCCCCGTGCCAGTTGTTCCTGCTTCTTATACCCTTCCGCACCTAGAGATTTCTCATAACACAGTCCCAAGAGCCTGTTAACAGGGTGCGTTTAATATCACAGCAGGAAGCTACTCACCAGAGGAGACACTGTACTGCTTGCTGAGGCATTTCAGCTGTGTTCAGTTGTGGGTAATCTGACCCAACACACTTCATGCGTCATCTACTACATCCCATACTGACGTTGACAACAATTTCTTAGTCGCAGGGCCAGCATGAATGAGCACTTCAACGGGTGGACGTCACCACACTCCTCCATCAACACACATACAGTTGTTGATAGTGAAGACATTGGCATTAACTTATCATGGATATGGACGTACAAAAGAAATCGCTGGTTCAATACATAAAATGAAATGAACTAAATACTTGAGCTCAGACCTACCTATTAAGTCATACTTCAGTGAAAAAGATATGTCTACTATAGAACAGACAAAGGCACAGACAGACAGACAGACTAGCATCCATAGAGACACACAGGAAGGCATAAGGGTACTCAGATAGACGAAGGTTCCCATCGCCCCGTCCAACTTCTTTCCCCTTTCAGTGAAAACCAGACAAACAACTGTCGTGCGGAGGGACAGTTTGTAGATCACAGTGGATGGTTTCACAAAGAGCACGTGCAATCAACGTCCGCCGTTTGTGAATGCCGCCAGCAGCAGACAGACGTCAGGGAGGCAATGGTGCTTGGAAAGGGGGGATGGAGTTGGGGTGTTGGAAGACGCGTGGGTGGTGATAGTGATCGTGAACATGGTAGTGGTGATGGCTGAATCTTTTATTTATGAGCTGTGTTCCAAGGAAATGGGGTTCGAGAACACACACACACACACACACACACACACACACACTCACACACACACACACACACACACACACACACACACACACACACACACACACTTGCACTGTTCAATGTCTGTTGCCATTGATAGCCCTTGACGAAGTGTCTTCAGTGAAGGGTAAGTTATTGCTATTGTAAAATCTTCTTTAACTTCTTTGTTTTCTTCCAGTGTACTAAGGGTATTGGCGGTATGGAAATAACGGAACGGAAGGATGTCTGTTCTTTTTTTTCTGACCAGTGAAACTCGTCGCAACGTTAACTTTTACACTCATGCATGTTCATCAGATCTACCTAAGTTGACATAACATCGAATGTGTTTGTTCAAGAAAGATCTGCTTTCCTGTAATTCGTTTACAAGCAATCTGATGAGACCATGCCATCAAGATATTTTCCCCGCTAAACAGTAGTTTTGTAGAATTGCATTTTTTTAAAATACTCACCTCTCTTATTCCTTTAATGAAATTAAAATTAGTCTAATATATACGGCATTACTAATACAAATCGTCTGATTGCTCTTTCAAAAGTCACAACCCTCAAATTATCTTGCCAATCAGTCTAATTGTACATATATCTCAGTCACCCCCTTCTCTCTCTCTCTCTCCCCACACTCCCCCCACATCCCGTATCACTCTGTGCATGCGTTTTTACCCTACCATCGTCTCCATGTTTGTTTTTTCCCTCTGGTTTTCTCTGGTTCTTGAGAACATTTTAACAATAAACCACCTTCATATGACAGGTCATAAGACTGAAGTCTGTCGGCATCATTCATTTCAATCAAGCAAAAAAAAAATAATAAGTTCTGTGTTATAGAATGTTAGCATCTGATGGATGAACGTTACAGAGACATTGATAAACGCTATACAAACCATTCTGAACAGCAAGCTTGGAACTTCTGTTAAGAAGGGAAGAAGGGTAAGGAGGGAAAAGAGCATCTTTTAAAAAAAAACAAAACAAAAAAACAAAAAAAAAAAAAACTTCATGCCTTTATTAGTTTTTGTGCATGGTTAATGGGCATTGCAAGCAGTTTACAGTCCAGTGCCTTGAATAGTTTTTTTTTGGTAACAATAATGTTTACTGTTTGCTTGCTGGATTTTCTCAAAATGTCCTTCCAGTCTGGACGGGCAATAAGCATTGTGCACTTGTAAACTTCAATTATTTGGGCTTTTTTTTCCTATCCTTAAAATGAAATTTAAATAAAGTCATTTACTGTGTGTCTGAGCAAAGAGTTACCATAGAACTAGCCTGCACATGGTTTGATGATACTTGCCTGTCACCATCTTTGTGTTTCCAGCAAGCAAATTGGTTGATCCTCTTTGCTGTTTACTGTTATCATTCTTTGCAGAAAAAAAACACTCTCAACAAAGAAACAACAAAAACAGCAATTACAATCGTGACACTATGGTCGTTAAAAGTAAAACGTACATGAATGTCTAAATAGCCCTTCTTTTGTATCCCTATAAGATTTTCTGAAATGAAACAGAAAATTTCGTCTTCTCTTATCTTGTGTTGTCTTGATTGTTATCCATTGTATCTTTTCATATCACCTCCTTTCCTTCCAGCCACTCGGAACCTGAACCCCACAGAGACACCAGTCCCCAGGGAAAAAGACAGAAGTGGACTATGGACATTCCCAATAAAAGACCTGTTCCTTCACTAGGATTCGTCTTTCCCTTTTTTCTCCCGTCGTCATGACACCCATCTTTTTTACCCCCCAAAACACGACCTGAAAGGAGAGCTATTCCCCAGCACAAAGAAAGGAAAACACAATTCAGCTACCTCGTCTATCTCATCACGAGGCTTGGAGAGGTTGTCCCTTGGCGAAATACCGATTTCATTCATGTTGTGTTGATAGTCCAGTCCACCATACATTGTAAGTCACCCTGTGGTTCTGAGACAGACAGATGAGGACCGACCAGTGATTATTTTGGACAAAGGGAACTGACAGCTCACCTTATTCACCTCTTTGTCCCTTCCACCCCACATCATCGTATATATTGTCACATGTGTCTTACATTTGTTCTCTGTCTCTGTGTGTGTGTGTGTGTGTCTCTCTCTCTCTCTCTCTCTCTCTCTCTCTCTGAAAGGAGAAGGAGAAGGAGGAGGAGGAGGAGGAGGAGAGAGAGAGATAGAGAGAGAGAGAGAGAGAGAGAGAGAGAGAGAGAGAGAGAGAGAAGAGTGATAGAGACATGTGCAGAGAGAGAGAGAAGAGAGAGAGAGAGAGAGAGAGAGAGAGAGAGAGAGAGAGAGAGAGAGAGAGACAGAGATACTGTGTCTTCTCCAGATCTCCTTAGAACGCCTGTGATCCTGAAATTGATCTCTGCTGTGACTTTTCACTATTTTTTTTTCAGAAAGATGGGTCGTGGATTGCAGAGATCTGGAAAGAAAAAGTGACAATAATAAAAAAAAAAAACATTATACTGACTTTTCAGCTGTTTCGATCATAGGTCAAGCTGTTTTTTTTTTTTTTTTTTTGTAACAATGTCTTTTCAAAGACTGTCTTGAACACTTACATATCTGAACTGATGTGTGCTGCACAGCACTCTCCCACCAGTGTGTGTTGGCGTTAGTCGCCCTTGATAGACTTGTCTGGGCGACATAGAGAATCTGATTGACGTTCATTCTGACCCTATTCCGTACAGGAAATTGGACGGCAGGGAAAAGAAAAACTACCATATGCCCATGGTCAGTTCCTAAGTCATCAGTGTTAGCAGGTTCATGGGGGACTGTTGTTTGATTGACGTGGTGGTTCCTTACGGAGAGGAGACCTCACACTCCCTGGCTCATCTGATGCTATTAGTGATGTCAAAAGAGGGATTAGTGATGGTGTCCCGTCTTTCATGTCCCTCTACTCATCCTTTCCTCCTTGGCATTACCCCCATGCCAGTTATTCCAGCTTCTTATACCCTTCAGCACCTAGATTTCTCATCACACAGTCCCAAGAGCCTGTTAACAGGGTGTATTTAATATCACAGCAGGAGACCACTCACCAGTGGAGACACTGTACTACTTGCTGAGGCATTTCAGCTGTGTTCAGTTGTGGGTGATCTTACCAACACACTTCGGGCGTCATCTACTGCGCCCCATACTGATGACAACAATTTTATAGTTGCAGGGCCAGCATAAGTGAGCGCCTCAATGGGTGTACATCACCACATTCCTCCATCAACAGTCCCCGTACAGTTGTCGATACTGAAGACATTGGCATTAACTTATCATGGATATGGATGTGAAAAAAACAAATCGTTGGTTCAATACATAAAATGAAATAAACTAAATACTTGAGCTCAGACCTACCTATTAAGTCATACTTCAGTCAAAAACATATGTCTGCGAAAGAACAGACAGAGGCACAGACAGACAGACAGACTAGCATCCATTGAGGCACACAGCTAGGCATAAGGGTACGCAGATAGATGAAGGATCCATCGCCGTCTCCTAACTTCTTTCCCCTTTCAGTGAAAACCGGACAAACAACTGTCGTGCCTGAGGGACAGTTTGTAGATCAAAGTAGACGGTTTCATGAAGAGCACGTGCAGTCAACGTCCACCATCTTTGAATGCTGCCAACTGGAGAGAGACAGACATCAGGGAGGCAGTGGTGCTTGGAAAGGGGGATGGAGTTGGAGGGTGTTGGAAGGCGTGTGGGTGGTGATAGTGATCGTAAAGAGGGTAATGGTGATGACTGAATCTTTTATTTATGAGCTGTATTCCAAGGAAAGGGGGTTCAAGAACACACACACACACACACACACACACACACACACACACACACACACACACACGGGTGTATGTCACCACATTCCTACACCAACAGTCCCCATTCAGTTGTCAATACTGAAGACATGGACATTAACTTATCATGGACATGGACGTGAAAAACAAATCGCTGGTTCAATACACAAATGAAATGAAATAAATACTTGAGCTCAGACCTATGTATTAAGTCATACTTCAGTCAAAAAACATATGTCTGTGTGAAACAACAGATAGAGACACAGACAGACAGACTAGCATCCATAGAGACACACACCTAGGCATAAGGGCACTCAGATAGACGTAGGATGTTACTGAGAACATTTTAACGATAAACCACCTTCATATGACAGGTCATAAGACTGAACTCTGTTGGCATCATTCATTTCAATCAAGCAAAAAAAAACAATACGTTCTGTGTTATAGAATGTTAGCATCTGATGGATGAACGTTACAGAGATATCGATAAATGCTACACAAACCATTCTGATCAGCAAGCTTGGAACTTCTGTTAAGGAGGGAAGAAGGGTAAGGAGGGAAAGAGTGTCTTTTTTGTTAAAAAAAAAAAAAAAAAACAAAAAAAAAAACTTCATGCCTTTATCAGTTTTTGTGCACAGTTAATGGGCATTGCAAGCACTTTACAGTCCAGTGCCTTGACATTTGAGAAATTAATTTGTGGTCACACACATTCACAGCAATAAACAATAATTTAGCCACATTACCCATTTTCTCACATACGACATACATTCATATAGAGGAATTTGGATTTCAATTAAACATCTTCTCGGTTCATGAAATCAATGGACAGGGGAATAAAACTTTGTTTAAATCTGACACTTCTGCATTTAACCGATCGATATCTTCGTCCTGACTGAAGAAGGTCATACTGATTTGCAAGAACGTGGGTCTGGTCACACGTAATCTTCTTCGCTTTACAAACAACACGGCACCTGTATAGCTCACTCAGACTTTTTTGTCTCTCACCAACGATTTTTTCTCCCACGTTCACCACTTTCTCAAGCACATTTCTGCTCTTCACAGTCAACCCACCATACCAACACATATAATGAGAAAGTTAGAACAGATTCCAAGAAGCATGAATAAAATGTCCGAAGAATGTCAGTATTCACATGAAATGATCGCAGCTTGCGAAGACAATATAATCTGGTTTGACATTTTTTTGTGGACATACTCAACATGGGATTTAAAATTCAGCTTATTATCTATAAAAGTTCCTAAATATTTGTATGATTCAACACGTTCTACTTCAGCACCTTTGATAAAAAGTGGTGGTACAGCTTTTGGATTCTTTCTAAAATCAATCAACATTTCTTTCGTTTTTGTTACATTCAGATCAAGATAGTTATGATCGCACCAGTCAACAAATCTTTGAACCTCCTTGAAGTAAACAGAATCAGAGTTGGAAAGATCCACAAGTGCTGAGTCATCTGAATATTTAATGTACAAAGTTGAATCACTTCCTGAACAATCATTTTTGTGTACAGAGTAAAAAAAGCACTGGTGATAAAACAGTACCCTGGGGTGCGCCAGTTGAAATGACTCTGGAAGACGAAACAACACTTTGATATCGAACAGACTGTGTCCTCTGTGTAAGAAAATCAATTATCCAAAGAATGAGCTTGTTACCCACATTTATGGACACTATGGTCGTTAAAAGTAAAACGTACATGAATTTGTAAAATAGCCATTCTTTTGTATCCCTATAAGATTTTCTGAAATGAAACAGAAATTTCGTCTTCTCTTATCTTGTGTTGTCTTGATTGTTATCCATTGTATCTTTTCATATCACCTCCTTCCTTCCAGCCACTCGGAACCTGAACCCCACAGAGACACCAGTCCCCAGGGAAAAAGACAGAAGTGGACCATGGACATTTCCCAATAAAAGACCTGTTCCTTCACTATGATTCCTCTTTCCCTTTTTTTCTCCCGTCGTCATGACACCATCTTTTTACCCCAAACACGACCTGAAAGGAGAGCTATTCCCCAGCACAAAGAAAGGAAAACACAATTCAGCTGCCTCGTCTATCTCATCACGAGGCTTGGAGAGGTTGTCCCTTGGCGAAATACTGATTTCATTCATGTTGTGTTGATAGTCCAGTCCACCATATATCGTAAGTCACCCTGTCGCTGGTTCTGAGACAGACAGACGAGGACCGACCAGTGATTATCTTGGACAAAGGAACTGACAGCTCACCTTATTCACCTCTCTGTCTCTTCCACCCCACATCATCGTATATATTGTCACATGTGTCTTACATTTGTTTCTGTGTGTGTGTGTGTGTGTGAGAGAGAGAGAGAGAGAGAGAGAGAGAGAGAGAGAGAGAGAGAGAGAGAGAGAAAAGGAGGAGAAGGAGGAGAGAGGAGGAGGAGAGAGAGGAGGAGAGAGAGAGAGAGAGAGAGAGAGAGAGAGAGAGAGAGAGAGGAGAGAGAGAGAGAGACAGACAGAAGAGTCAGAGAGAGAGAGAGAGAGAGAGAGAGAGAGAGAGAGAGAGAGAGAGATACTGATACTGTCTTCTCCAGATCTCCTTAGAACGCCTGTGATCCTGAAATTGATCTCTGCTGTGACTTTTCACTATTTCGTTTTCAGAAAGATGCATCGTGGATTGCAGGGATCTGGAAAGAAAAAAAGCTACAAATAAAAAAAAAAAACAACATTATACTGACTTTTCAGCTGTTTGGTCATAGGTCAAGCTGTTTTTTTTTTCTTTTTTATTTTTTAAACAATGTCTTTTCAAAGACTGTCTTGAACACTTACATATCTGAACTGATGTGTGCGCAAGCACTCGCCCACCAGTGTGTGTTGGCGTTAGTCGCCCTTGATAGACTTGTCTGACGACATAGAGAATCTGATTGACGTTCATTCTGACCCTATTCCGTACAGGAAATTGGACGGGCAGGGAAAGAAAAAGAACCACATGCCCATGGTCAGTTCCTAAGTCATCAGTGTTAGCAGGTTCATGGGGGACTGTTGTTCAATTGACGTGGTGGTTCCTTACGGAGGGAGACCTCACACTCCCTGGCTCATCTATGCTATTAGTGATGTCAAAAGAGGGATTAGTGATGGTGTCCCATCTTTCATGTCCCTCTACTCATCCTTTCCTCCTTGGCATTACCCCCATGCCAGTCATTCCATCTTCTTATACCCTTCAGCACTTAAGATTTCTCATCATGCAGTCCCAAGAGCCTGTTAACAGGGTGCATTTAATATCACAGCAGGAGACCACTCACCAGTGGAGACACTGTACTACTTGCTGAGGCATTTCAGCTGTGTTTCAGTTGTGGGTGATCTTACCCAACACACTTCGGGGCGTCATCTACTGCGCCCCATACTGATGACAACAATTTTATAGTTGCAGGGCCAGCATAAGTGAGCGCCTCAATGGGTGTACGTCACCACATTCCTCCATCAACAGTCCCCGTACAGTTGTCGATACTGAAGACATTGGCATTAACTTATCATGGATATGGATGTGAAAAACAAATCGTTGGTTCAATACATAAAATGAAATGAACTAAATACTTGAGCTCAGACCTACCTATTAAGTCATACTTCAGTCAAAAACATATGTCTGCGAAAGAACAGACAGAGGCACAGACAGACAGACAGACTAGCATCCATTGAGACACACAGCTAGGCATAAGGGTACTCAGATAGATGAAGGATCCCATCGCGTCTCCTAACTTCTTTCCCCTTTCAGTGAAAACCGGACAAACAACTGTCGTGCCTGAGGGGCAGTTCGTAGATCAAAGTGGACGGTTTCATGAAGAGCACGTGCAGTCAACGTCCACCATCTGTGAATGCTGCCAACTGGAGAGACAGACAGCAGGGAGGCAGTGGTGCTTGGAAAGGGGAGATGGAGTTGGGAGGGTGTTGGAAGGCGCGTGGGTGGTGATAGTGATCGTAAAGAGGGTAATGGTGATGACTGAATCTTTTATTTATGAGCTGTATTCCAAGGAAAGGGGGTTCAAGAACACACACACACACACACACACACACACACACACACGCACACACACACACAGACACACACACACAACGGGTGTATGTCACCACATTCCTCCACCAACAGTCCCCATACAGTTGTCAATACTGAAGACATTGACATTAACTTATCATGGACATGGACGTGAAAAAAACAAATCGCTGGTTCAATACACAAAATGAAATGAAATAAATACTTGAGCTCAGACCTATGTATTAAGTCATACTTCAGTCAAAAAACATATGTTTGTGAAACAACACAGATAGAGGCACAGACAGACAGACTAGCATCCATAGAGACACACACCTAGGCATAAGGGCACTCAGATAGATGAAGGATGTTACTGAGAACATTTTAACGATAACCACCTTCATATGACAGTCATAAGACTGAACTCTGTTGGCATCATTCATTTCAATCAAGCAAAAAAAACAATACGTTCTGTGTTATAGAATGTTAGCATCTGATGGATGAACGTTACAGAGATATCGATAAACGCTACACAAACCATTCTGATCAGCAAGCTTGGAACTTCTGTTAAGGAGGGAAGAAGGGTAAGGAGGGAAAGAGTGTCTTTTTTGTTAAAAAAAAAAAAACAAAAACTTCATGCCTTTATTAGTTTTTGTGCACAGTTAATGCGCATTGCAAGCACTTTACAGTCCAATGCCTTGAATAGTTTCATTTTGGTAACAATAGTGTTTACTGTTTGCTTGCTGGATTTTCTCTCGAAATGTCCCTCCAGTCTGGATGGCAGATAAGCATTGTGCACTTGTAAACTTCATTTGTTGGGCTTTTTTTTTCCTATCCTTAAAATGAAATTTAAATAAAGTCATTTACTGTGTGTCTGAGTGAAGGGTTGCCATAGAACTAGCCAGCACATGGTTTGATAATATTTGCCTGTCGCCATCTTTGTGTCTCCAGCAAGCAAATTGGTTGATCCTTTTTGCTCTTTACTGTTACCATTCTTTGCAGAAAAAAACAACCTCAACAAAGAAAAACAAAAAACAGCAATTACAATCGTGACACGATGGTCGTTAAAAGTAAAACGTACATAATTTTGTAAAATAGCCATTCTTTTGTATCCCTATAAGATTTTCTGAAATGAAACAGAAATCTTGTCTTCTCTTATCTTGTGTTGTCTTGATTGTTATCCATTGTATCTTTTCATATCACCTCCTTCCTTCCAGCCACTCGAAACCTGAACCCCACAGAGACACCTGTCCCCAGGGAAAAAGACAGAAGTGGACCATGGACATTCCCAATAAAAACTGTTCCTTCACTAGGATTCCTCTTGCAGTTTTTTCCCCTGTCGCCATGACACCATCTTTTTTACCCAAACACGACCTGAAAGGAGAGCTATTCCCCAGCACAAAGAAAGGAAAACACAATTCAGCTGCCTCATCTATCTCATCACGAGGCTTGGAGAGGGTTGTCCCTTGGCAAAATACCGATTTCATTCATGTTGTGTTGATAGTCCAGTCCACCATACATTGTAGGTCACCCTGTCGCTGGTTCTTAGACAGACAGACGAGGATCGAACAATGATTATTTTGGACAAAGGGAACTGACAACTCACCTTATTCACCTCTTTGTCCCTTCCGCCCAACATCATCATACATATTGTCGCGTGTATCTTGACATTTGCTCTCTCTCTCTCTCTCTCTCTCTCTCTCTCTCTCTCTCTCTCTCTGTCTGTGTATGTGTGTGTGTGTGTGTGTGTGTGTGTGTGTGTGTGTGTGTGTGTGTGTGTGCGTGTGTTAGAGATAGAGAGAGAGAGAAGAAGGAGAATGAGGAGGGGAGGAGGGAGGGTGTGAGAGAGAGAGAGAGAGAGAGAGAGAGAGAGAGAGAGAGAGAGAGATACAGAGAGAGTCAAGAGAGAGAGAGATAGATAGATACAGATGGATAGATGGATAGATAGATAGATGGAGATATAGATAGATAGATAGATAGATAGATAGAGAGAGAGAGAGAGAGAGAGAGAGAGAGAGAGAGAGAGAGAGAGAGAGAGAGAGAGAGATACTGTGTCTTCTCCAGATCTCCTTAGAACGCCTGTGATCCTGAAATTGATCTCTGCTGTGACTTTTCACTATTTCGTTTTCAGAAAGATGCTTCGTGGATTGCAGAGGTCTGGAAAGAGAAAGTGAGAATAAAAAAAAAATTATACTGACTTTTCAGCTGTTCGATCATAGGTCAAGTTGGTTTTTTTTTTTCTTTTATTTTTTAAACAATGTCTTTTCAAAGACTGTCTTGAACACTTACATATCTGAACTGATGTCTGCACAGACACTCGCCCACCAGTGTGTGTTGGCGTTAGTAGCCCTTGATAGACTTGTCTGGGCAACATAGAGAATCTGATTGACGTTCATTCTGACCCTATTCCGTACAGGAAATTGGACGGGCAGGGAAAGAAAAAGAACCGTATGCCCATGGTCAGTTCCTAAGTCATCAGTGTTTAGCAGGTTCATGGGGGACTGTTGTTCGATTGACGTGGTGGTTCCTTACGGAGGGAGACCTCACACTCCCTGGCTCATCTATGCTATTAGTGATGTCAAAAGAGGGATTAGTGATGGTGTTTCGTCTTTCATGTCCCTCTACTCATCCTTTCCTCCTTGGCATTACCCCCGTGCCAGTTGTTCCAGTTTCTTATACCCTTCCACACCTAGATTTCTCATAACGCAGTCCCAAGAGCCTGTTAACAGGGTGCATTTAATATCACAGCAGGAGACCACTCACCAGAGGAGACACTGTACTCCTTGCTGAGGCATTTCAGCTGTGTTCAGTTGTGGGTAATCTGACCCAAGACACTTGGGACGTCATCTACTGCGCCCCATACTGATGACAACAATTTCTTAGTTGCAGGGCCAGCATAAGTGAGCCTCAATGGGTGGACGTCACCACATTCCTCCGTCAACAGTCCCCGTACACTGGTACATATCGAAGACATTGCCATTAACTTATCATGGATATGGACCTGAAAAAGAAATCGAAACTGAGGTCACTATGAAAACAGAGTACAAAGGGTCATAGAATCTGAGACTTAAGAAAAAGTAATCAATAAAGTCAGGAAGATTAGGAAGATATCATGCTGTTCTGTTTCACAGACTACATGGCACGGTTCTACTCCAAGCTTTTTTTTTTCCACATTGTAGCACAGCATCAAAAAAGCCCTTAAGATAAAGGCACATGCAGTGTTAATAGAAACAAAGAGTTGGGGGGGGGGGGGGGGGTGGGAATGGGGGCAACAGTTTCTGCAACGCATCAGTTTTTGTGGGTCAGACTCGACTGTGTAGTTCAGTCTTTCCCTTTGACTCCATGGCACTCTTAACTCGAAATTGGAGCACACCAGATGGATGAATACCAATGATAATACCTCTGATGGGGATCGAACCTATGACCGTCCAGCTCACAAGTTCAGGATGCTATCCACTACAACAAGATGGCTGATGTGCTGCTTTCTTTAGAATCAAGTGTTAAGTAGTGTGTTCTCTACGGATTCCATCAGTCTGGTCGCTGGTTCAATACATAAAATGAAATGAACTAAATACTTGAGCTCAGGCCTATATCCATAAAGTTACTCTTCAGTAAAAATACAAATGTCTGCAAAATAACAGACAGAGGAACAGACAGACAGACTAGCATCCATAGAGACACACACCCAGGCATAAGGGTACTCAGATAGATGAAGGATGCCATCGCCTGTCCTAACTTCTTTCCCCTTTCAGTGAAAACGGGACAAACAACTGTCATGCTGGAGGGACAGTTTGTAGATCAAAGTGGACGGTTTCACGAAGAGCACGTTCAGTCAACGTCCACCATCTGTGAATGCCGCCAGCTGGAGAGACAGACAGCAGGGAGACAGTGGTGCTTGGAAAGGGGGGATGGAGTTGGAGGGTGTGTTGGAAGGCGCGTGGGTGGTGATAGTGATCGTGAAGAGGGTAGTGGTGATGATTGAATCTTTTATTTATGAGCTGTATTCCAAAGGAAATGGGGTTCAGAACACACACACGCACACACACACACACAGAGACACACACAGACACAGGCACACACAGACACACACACACACACACACACACACACACACAGAGACACACAGACACAGCACACACAAACACACACACACACACACACACACACACACACACACACACACACACACACACACACACACACACACACACACACACTTGCATTGTTCAATGTCTGTTGGCGTTGATAGCCGTTGATGAAGTGTCTTCAGTGAAGGGTAAGTTATCGCTATTGTAACAAATCTTCTTTAACTTCTTTTGTTTGCTTCCCAGTGAACTAAGAGTATTGAGGGTATGGAAATAATGGAACAGAAGGATGTCTGTTCTTTTTTTTCTGACCAGTGAAACTCTTCACAACATTAACTTTTACACTCATGCATGTTCATCAGATCTACCTAAGCTGACATAACATCAAATGTGTTTGTTCAAGAAAGATCAGCTTTCCTGTAATTCGTTTACAAGCAGTCTGATGAGACCATGCCTGCAAGAATTTTTTTCCCCCGCTAAACAGTAGTTTTTGTAGAATTTCATTGTTTTTTCATAGTCACCTCTGGTTATTCCTTTAGTGAAGTTAAAATTAGTCTAATATATACGGCATTTCTAATACAAATCGTCTGATTGCTCTTTCAAAAGTCACCACCCTCAAATTATCTTGCCAATCATCTAACTGTACATATATCTCAGTCACACCCTTTTCTCTCTCTCCCTCCCCACACTCTCCCCCACCATCCCCATATCAATCTGTGCATGCGTTTTAACCTACCATTCTCTCCATGCTTGTTTGTTTTTTTCTCTGGTTCTTGAGAACATTTTAACAATAAACCACCTTCATATGACGTGTCATAAGACTGACCTCTGTTGGCATCATTCATTTCAATCAAGCAAAAAAAAAAAAAAAATTCTGTGTTATAGAATGTAGCATCTGCATGGATGAACGTTACAGAGACATCGATAAACGCTATACAAACCATTCTGATCAGGAAGCTTGGAACGTCTGTTAAGGAGGGAAGAAGGGTAAGGAGGGAAAAGATGTCTTTTTTGTAAAAAAAAAAAACTTTCGTGCCTTTATTAGCTTGTGTGCATGGTTTTATGGGCATCGTAAGCACTTTACAGTCCAGTGCCTTGAATAGTTTCATTTTGGTAACAATAGTGTTTACTGTTTGTTTGCTAGATTATCTCCAAATGTCCTTCTGGTCTGGATGGCAGATGAACATTGTGCACTTGTAAGCGTCGTTTGTTTAGGTACTTTTTTTTTTTTTCCTATCCTTAAAATGAAATTTAATAAAGTCATTTACTGTGTGTCTGAGCGAAGAGTTGCCATAGAACTAGCCTGCACATGGTTTGATGATACTTGCCTGTCACCATCTTTGTGTTTCCAGCAGCAAGCAAATTGGTTGATCCTCTTTGCTGTTTACTGTTAACATTCTTTGCAGAAAAACACGCTCAACAAAGAAACAACAAAAACAGCAATTACAATCGTGACACTATGGTCGTTAAAAATACAACGTACATGAATTTGTAAAATAATCATTCTTTTGTATCCCTATACGATCTTCTGAAATGAAACAGAAATCTTGACTTCTCTTGTCTTGTGTTGTCTTGATTGTTATCTTTTGTATCTTTTCATATCACCTCCTTCCTTCCAGCCACTCGGAACCTGAACCCCACAGAGACACCAATCCCCAGGGAAAAAGACAGAATGGACCATGGACATTCCCAATAAAAGACCTGTTTCTTCACTAGGATTCCTCTTTCAGTTTTTTTCTCCCATCGTCATGATACCATCTTTTTTACCCCCAAACATGACCTGAAAGGAGAGCTATTCCCCAGCACAAAGAAAGGAGAACACAATTCAGCTACCTCGTCTATCTCATCACGAGGCTTGGAGAGTTTGTCCCTTGGCGAAATACCGATTTCATTCATGTTGTTGTTGATAGTCCAGTCCACCATGCATTGTAGGTCACCCTGTCGCTGGTTCTTAGACAGACAGACGAGGACCGACCAGTGATTAATTTGGACAAAGGGAACTGACAGCTCACCTTATTCACCTCTTTGTCCCTTCCGCCCAACATCATCATACATGTTCAGTCAGCAGAGGGGCACGTGTTTACTATGATGCCATTCTGTGTGACAACATAATCCCTACTTTTTGCAACAAATGGAATGAAAAACTTGACCAGCAATTGGAATGGATTTGGTTTTGTGAACACGCAGCACATTTTTTGGCAACAACTTCAAGCAATAATGAAAGAGAAGTGTCAGCATGCAGCTGGTTTGAATTTGTCTGTTGAATTGGTATTATTTGGGCATGCAGATCATTTTAGAGGTGATGAAACCTTTGACTTCATACTACTTCTAGGAAAAAAATATTTTATCTATAAAATGCAAGTGCGAGAAAAAAACTTCCAATTTTGATAAGCTTTCTACATTATTTAAAGACAAGATATAAGTTTGAACAACAAGTTGCGAAAAGCGTAAAGTCAAGTCAAAAACTGCATGAAAAATGGCAACTATACCAATCTTTAATAGAAGTGTAACTTTTTAGACTTGATGTATATGCTTAGGGACGAGTCTGTCTCTGTGTCACTTAACATGCATGCACGTTTGGATCCCCTGGTGGCTTTGTCGGTGCTCTCTATGCTCCTCTCTCTCTCTCTCTCTCTCTCTCTCTGTTTTGTTTGTTTTTGGGTCCCCCCCCCCCCTTTTTTTTTTTTTGCTCTGTATTTAATCGGTTTTTGAAAAAATTCTCCTGAACAAATATGTTAACACATGGTACAAAAACTGTTCATGGTACCTGGCCAAAACGGCTGTTGAACCATAAATGGTGTGAATCGTACGCTGATATGAAGTGAAATGCTATGAATCTGTGTTAAATGTGATGTTTTTTGCAATGGAGGAAAATAAAAAAAATTGATTGGGTTGGGTCGTCGCCTTCTTAAGTGATTGCTCTTGGTGGACTGTCGATGCTGGGACTATGACAGGATGATACCGAGTATGACTGTGCAGGGAAGTCAGAATATGCTATGTAAGAGTAGTAGTCTACCAAGAAGACGAGAAGAAAAGAACAAACCGAATCCTCCACTTTGAAAATTACTGACGAACCTTTACTGTGAATCAATTTTATATGAAATGGACACATCGTTAAAATTTGTCCACATCTTTGTTTCTTGGGCATAAAGATTTTTACCATTGATACAAGTATTTGCCTTCGTTGGCCAAGGTTATCAGTCATTTACTAAAACAATATAGCAAAAATATACATAAGCTGAGGAAACTACTAAAAATCTTATTCGCGCTTCAAATGAAGGCGTGAAGGAACAGATTAAATTGAATTTCTTCAATGTTGAGTTAATTTTTCTTGTGACTGAAGTATATTTGAAATATAACAGACAAAATGATTTTGCCTGTAAACCAACTTTGAGCACTGATATTAAAGAGAATTTAAGAACAAAAAAAAAAAAAAAAAAAAAAAAACCATCATCATACATATTGTCGCGTGTATCTTGACATTTGCTCTCTCTCTCTCTCTCTCCCCTCTCTCTCTCTCTCTCTCTCTCTCTCTCTCTCTCTCTCTCTCTGTCTCTGTATGTGTGTGTGTGTGTGTTAGAGATAGAGAGAGAGAGAAGGAGAATGAGGAGGAGGAGGAAGGGAGAGAGAGAGAGAGAGAGAGAGAGAGAGAGAGAGAGAGAGAGAGAGAGAGAGAGAGAGAGAGAGAAAGATACAGATGAACAGTCAAACAGAGAGATAGATAGATAGGTGGATAGATAGATAGATAGATAGATAGAGAGAGAGAGAGAGAGAGAGAGAGAGAGAGAGAGGAGAGAGAGAGAGAGAGAGAGATACTGTGTCTTCTCCAGATCTCCTTAGAACGCCTGTGATCCTGAAAATTGATCTCTGCTGTGACTTTTCACTATTTTCGTTTTCAGAAAGATGCGTCGTGGATTGCAGAGGTCTGGAAAGAGAAAGCGAGAATAAAAAAAAATTAAACTGACTTTTCAGCTGTTCGATCATAGGTCAAGTTGGTTTTTTTTTCTCTTTTTTTTTTTTAAACAATGTCTTTTCAAAGACTGTCTTGAACACTTACATATCTGAACTGATGTCTGCACAGACACTCGCCCACCAGTGTGTGTTGGCGTTAGTAGCCCTTGATAGACTTGTCTGGGCGACATAGAGAATCTGATTGACGTTCATTCTGACCCTATCCCGTACAGGAAATTGGACAGGCAGGGAAAGAAAAAGAACCGTATGCCCATGGTCAGTTTCCTAAGTCATCAGTGTTAGCAGGTTCATGGGGGACTGTTGTTCGATTGACGTGGTGGTTCCTTACGGAGGGAGACCTCACACTCCCTGGCTCACCTATGCTATTAGTGATGTCAAAAGAGGGATTAGTGATGGTGTCTCGTCTTTCATGTCTCTCTACTCATCCCTTCCTCCTTGGCATTACCCCTGTGCCAGTTGTTCCAGCTTCTTATACCCTTCCACACCTAGATTTCTCATAATGCAGTCCCAAGAGCCTGTTAACAGGGTGCATTTAATATCACAGCAGGAGACCACTCACCAGAGGAGACACTGTACTGCTTGCTGAGGCATTTCAGCTGTGTTCAGTTGTGGGTAATCTGACCCAAGACACTTGGGACGTCATCTACTGCACCCCATACTGATGACACAACAATTTCTTAGTTGCAGGGCCAGCATAAGTGAGCGCCTTAATGGTGGACGTCACCACATTCCTCCGTCAACAGTCCCCGTACACTGGTAGATATTGAAGACATTGCCATTAACGTATCATGGATATGGACCTGAAAAGAAATTCAAATTGAGGTCACTATGAAAACAGAGTATGAAGGGTCATAGAATCTGAGACTTAAGAAAAAGTAATCAATAAGGTCAGGATGATTAGGAAGATGTCATGCTGTTCCGTTCATAGACTACATGGCACAGTTCTACTCCAAGCTTTTTTTTTTTCCACGTTGTAGCATAGCATCAAAGAAGCCCTTAAGATAAAGGCACATGCAGTGTTAATAGAAACAAAGGGTGAGGGGTGGGGGGGGGGGGGGGGTTGTGATGGGGGCAACAGTTTTTCTGCAACGCATCAGTTTTTTGTGGGTCAGACTCGACTGTGTAGTTCAGTCTTTCCCTTTGACTCCATGGCACTCTTAACTCGAAATTGGAGCACACCAGATGGATGAATACCAATGATAATTACCTCTGATGGGGATCGAACTCATGACCGTCCAGCTCACAAGTTCAGGATGCTATCCACTGCAACAAGATGGCTGGTGTGCTGCTTTCTTAGAATCAAGTGTTAAGTAGTGTGTTCTCTACGGATTCCATCAGTCTGGTCGCTGGTTCAATACATAAAATGAAATGAACTAAATATTTGAGCTCAGATCTATCCAAACATTACTCTTCAGTAAAAATACATATGTCTGCAAAATAACAGACAGAGGAACAGCCAGACAGACTAGCATACATAGAGACACACACGTGGGCATAAGGGTACTCAGATAGACGAAAGGATTTGATTGCCTCTCCAAACTTCTTTCCCCCCCCTTTCAGTGAAAACTGGTCAAACAACTGTCGTGCCGGAGGGACAGTTTTGTAGATCACAGTGGACGGTTTCACGAAGAGCACGTGCAATCAACATCCGCCGTTTGTGAATGCCGCCAGCTGGAGAGACAGACGTCAGGGAGGCAATGGTGCTTGGAAAGGGGGATGGAGTTGGGGGTGTTGGAAGGCGCGTGGGGTGGTGATAGTGATCGTGAAGAGGGTAGTGGTGATGGCTGAATCTTTTATGGATGAGCTGTATTCAAAGGAAATGGGTTTGAGGACACACACACACACACACAAGCATGCAGGCATGCATACGCGCATTTGCACACACACTATCTCACACACACACACACACACACTGCGTGCGTGCATACACACACACCCCTAACATGAACAGGTGGAACAGGTTAGAGCCAGAGTGAATGGTTCATCAGCTATTCGTGTACTGACTGGGACTAACAACCGCCCTGAAAATGTGAAATCGAAGGCCAAAACACCTCCAACCGCTTTGAATGGAGCTGGACGTGTGGTTGCCACAGAGAAGGCGACTAGCAGTCACAAGACAACGGCCCCGCCGACACGGATCCAGGCAGGGGAGGGCTACTTACCGTAAGTCCAACATTAACTGACTTACAATCGATCATTTTAAAACTTTCGGACCGGATCTGCAGCCTTGAAAATACTGTCCGAGAGCAATGTAAAATTCTTCAAGCTGGGACAATTAAGCTGACAAAGGTCAGCGTGGGAACCCAAACAGAAATTCAGCCCTACGGTTCCTACGCACAAGTGACCAGTTCCGGATCGTTTCCACCGGCCGTAACGCAGCCCAACACCACCGCACAACCAGTGCAAACGCCCGAGCGTGGTCCGAAACAGTAAAGAAAAGGAAAAATCGGCAATTCGAACACCAAAACCTTCCAATGACGTCAAAGCCAAGCACGCGAAGGAATGTCACCAACCATTACGTAGCAAGTCAGATTCCATGGAAAAAGAAAAATCAAGATCCAGATCTACCGCGTGTACTCATTCTGCACGACTCGGTGACCACCAAAGTCAACGGCAAACGGTTGGGCCATTCCTATGACTTCTACGCCCAGTCCATCAAAGTCCACACGATCAAGGAAATCCGATCATCCTTCAACACAGCTATTCAATCCAACGAGAAACCATTCGACGCCGTGCTCATCCATACTGGGGTGAACGATTTAAGATCTACTTCCCCTCTCGACATCAAGTGATCACCTGGTTTCATGCGTCAAGGAAATCAGAAAAGAGCATCCTACCCTAGACATAGTCATTAGCAAGATATCGCCCGTTAGAGACTCCCAACTCAATGTGAAGAGAGAACTATATAATGCTCTGGTGACGTCCAGTCTCAGCGAAGAAAAGAAGGTGACCTTCATCAACCACCACAACTTACCTGTGGACACCTGGCATCTTACTGACAACTTTCATCCCACCCACCGTGGAGCCAGCATTCTTGCCAGAAATATGGGACGTCACATCAGAAGACTGCTGTGGACCACTGCAAAAAAGGAGGCAGACGACCCCGCTTCCACCCGTCCAGGCTCTCCCAACACTTTGCAGTCGACGCTTCCTACAGTCTTCACCCCTGGAGAAACCCGTTTGGTGCTTTCCATAACTGGTGATGGGGAACTTTCAAGAAATTTAAGCAGGAATCCTGATTGTATGTTCATTTACACCACCACTTGTGTTACTAGGCAACCAAATTACTTGACTGTTTAGTGTCTGAGTAATCAGATTTCATTTGGACTCTTTCCCCTAATTCCCATTTATTGTCTGTCAAGTTGACACAACCTTGTTTACTCATCAAGGTTACCTGTGTATTAACTAAGTGTTAAGTCTTAAGTGACATTTTTTGTTGATTTTTAGAGAGTTTTATGTCCACCCTAGAATCCTTCAGGGTCTTCCAGTGGAACTGTCGTTCTATCACCACTGGCCTTGACCAACTGAGGCAACATCTTGGACAGGAAACATACCATGCACTAGCCTTGCAGTCACTTAATGTCAGAAGAGACAAGTTGCCCAAACTCAAGGGCTTTTACTATCCCCCCATTACCCAAAATGTGGGGAATTACGATAAAATCAATGTAGCAATATATATCCGTGAAGGTGAAAAATATCTTCTATGCCAAAGTCCTGTTCCACCAGATATCACAGGAGCTCATTCCTGTGCGGTCAAAGTTCAGGTCAACGCTAACATGACCATCAATATAGTGTCTATTTACCTGCCGCAAGGCCCCAATGACCTGAATACAGAATGGCTTCGTAGTTTAGATTCTGATAACAAATTTATAATTGCAGGGGATTTTAACGCCCATTCTCCATTTTGGGAAAAAGAAAGTAATAAAATAACTAACAACCGCTTTGTTGAAAATGTAGTTGATTCGTCGCTCTACCTTTTGAATGACGGTAGAATAACGCGTATCCCTGACAATCCTAATCATAAGCCAAGCGCTATAGATCTAACCTTTATTTCTCCTGATCTAGCGCCACTATGTGACTGGAATCCGCTAATCGATACACTCAACAGCGATCATCTACCTATTGTAACAGAACTAGAAACCGTAAGACCAACACTTAATCCAACTGAATCGAATAAAGATAGAATTCCAAAATTTAACTACAAATTTGCAGACTGGAATAAATTTTCCTTTTTACTAAGAGCATTTTACATAGATCCTTATGATGTAGATAACAAAGATGTCGATGAGTTATATGACCCAGTTTCAAAATGCTTTGATAACTGCCGCAAGGCAATCGATACCAACGATAAAGCCTGTACCGTCTAAAAACATGTGGGTAATGTCTGGTGGAATGAGGCTTGCGAAGAGGCCAAAAAGGAGAGAAAAATGTGAAACTAAAAGATTACTTACGTAGTAAGGGGATTGGGGCGCGCTGAAAAACTTCTTGAGAAAAAAAGAGCAAAAAATAAATTTAACAGAACCATAGCTTTTGCTAAAGGCAATACTGGTCGTCCTTTTGCAATAATGAAGTATTCAGTTACAAAGACATACAAAAAGTATGGGGAAGAATGAAAACAATGAAACATGGAGTAAATCTACCATCAATTCAACAACTGCAAATTCCCAACAAATTCAGAAAAATCTGAAGCCTTTGTTGACATTTTCGCTAGAAACAGCAGTTTGGAAAGTGT